>JBBPBX010059998.1:0-11149 GCA_038048925.1 Garcialebias charrua
CAGGATGATTTAGCTGTTGTGGAGGACAACTTTAAGATTTTTTTTCTGGATAGATGTGAACAATATCTCTAGGTTCATGTTTTTTTTTTTTAACTAAACTACTTTGTAAATAAATCTCTGAAAGAGGTACTGCTGGTTTTGTTCTGCGGTTAGGTCTTTTGTTGATGAGAAGTTTTGTCCACAATGGAAACCCTTAAACGATCTTGAAGCAACAAAAAATATATATCTTGAAGCAAGTTCATTTTCTCAGAAAGAGCTGAACTGATCAAACACATTTAAGATAAACAAACAACAAACAAATCAATAAAGTTAGCTAGAGTCAGCTCAGCTTTGTTCGTAACACTTCTTACGATAATTCAACCCTAATCTGACCTAAAAGCAAAGTAAAAGTAGAAAACACAAAATGCCAAAGTTATAAAAGTTTTCTGGTCCACAGGGTGACACTCAGCTACCACAACAGAGTTTAGCTCAACATCTGTCAAAATTAATAGGTTAAGCCATTTTTTTAAAAAACTGATTAGCTTTGGCAGCCATCTTGAATTGGGTTGACTGCAAAAAGTCAATACTGTGGTGGACCACTAGGGGGCTCTACTCACACCCAGTGGACCGAATGTATTACAGGATGCTTTTATTGTGAAAGGTCCAGAGGACCGGATGTTATGTGGGTATATAAAGCAGTGTTGGGCGGGTTCCCGCCAGTTTAGTAAGATGTGATTAAAAGGTGAAGTTCTGCAGCCTGTCTCCTGTGTCGTCTCTTCACCTCCTCTTACACTGGTGACCTACGTGAACTGAATATGTCGACATCTGACGCTTCAGCCAGCTCTCTTCAGCTGTCTCATGCTGTGGAACCGACACAGGCGGCCCCGCTCGCTTTTTCGGTGGCCGTTAAAATCCCGGACTTCTGGCTGCACGCCCCGCAGGCGTGGTTCGCACACATCGAATCACAGTTTGCTCTTCGCGGGATTTCTGTTGACGACACCAAATACCACCATGTGGTTGCTTCGCTGGAAATCCCGGACTTCTGGCTGCACGCCCCGCAGGCGTGGTTCGCACACATCGAATCACAGTTTGCTCTTCGCGGGATTTCTGTTGACGACACCAAATACCACCATGTGGTTGCTTCGCTGGATCCGCTGACGACCCAGCGGGTGATGAGCCTGCTACAAAACCCTCCAGCACAAGGAAAATACGACGCCCTCAAGCAGCTCCTTCTGCGGCGCTACACACTCTCAGAGGCGGAGCGCGCTGAGAAACTATTTTCCTTCTCCGGTTTGGGTGACGGGACAGCTCTCGAGCTCGTGGAGAGCATGTTGTCCTTGCGGGGAGCAGACGACTGCGAGTTCCTCTTCCGCCACCTCGTCCTCCGCCAGCTTCCAGCTCCTGTGCGAACCGCCCTGGCCAACTCCCCGTTTCTGCAGGAGAAGGATTACCGCTCGCTGGCCGAAGAAGCCGACCGCATCATTCTAACCGCGAGGACCTTCGCGGTACAGGCGGTGGTCCCTGGATCTCCAGCAGCGCCCGAGTTTCGAGCGACGCACACAGCGCCGGACGAGCCAGCGGTGGTGGCAGGAGTCGCTAGCCGCAGGCGGGCAGGTCCCGTTCTTTGTTCCTACCACGCGCGTTTTGGCGCCAAAGCACGACGGTGTGTCCCGCCGTGCAACTTCAAGACGCAGGGAAACGAGAACGCCAGCGCCCGCTAGCAGTCGCGGCCGTTGGCGAGAAGGAAAGGCTGCTTTTCATCGAGGACTCGAAGTCAGGGAGGCGGTTCCTGGTGGACTCCGGCTCGCAGAGGAGCCTCGTCCCCCCGACTGGCTCAGACAGGTTGGCTGAAGGCTGCGGGCCACAGCTGACCGCGGCGAATGGCTCTCCCGTCAGGACGTTTGGTGAAAGGTTGGTGACTGTGCGTTTCCATGAACGGGACTTCCGGTGGAACTTTGTGGTAGCTGCTAGCTCGGTCCCTATTTTAGGGGCTGATTTTCTTTGTGCTCACGGGCTCCTTGTTGACATTGCTAACAGACGTTTGATCGACGCTGTGTCTTTTTCGTCACTGCCTTGTAAGACGCGAGGAGCTGGGCCTTTAATACATGCTAACTTTTTAGCTTCGGGTAATGTGTTTCAACGTTTATTGTCTGAGTTTCCCTCGCTGACTGTTCCTGATTTTGCAACCACAAACACAAAACATGGGGTCGAACATCATATCCCCACAAAGGGGCCCCCGGTGTTCGCACGTGCACGCCGCCTCGATGCTACTAAGTTAGCAATCGCACAGGAAGAGTTTGCTAACATGGAGCGTTTAGGTATCGTGCAGCGCTCAAACAGCCCGTGGGCCTCCCCCCTCCACATGGTGCCCAAGGCAGATGGCAAATGGCGTCCATGTGGAGATTTCCGCCGCCTCAATAACATCACAGAGAACGATCGTTATCCCATCCCCCACATCCAGGACTTTTCAGTGCACCTGGCTGGGACCTCCATTTTTTCTAAAGTAGATTTAGTACGGGGATACCACCAGGTTCCTGTGCATGTGGAGGATGTCCCTAAGACCGCTGTGATCACGCCTTTCGGCCTTTTTGAGTTTTTGCGCATGCCTTTTGGTCTTAAAGGTGCAGCACAAACATTTCAGCGGTTGATGGATTCAGTCCTAAGGGGTCTGTCCTTCGTATTTGTGTACTTGGACGACATCCTGGTGGCTAGCAGCTCGGCTGAGCAGCACCTGTCCCACCTCCGTGAGGTTTTTCAGCGCCTGGCAGCACATGGCCTGATTGTAAACACAGCGAAATGCCAATTTGGGCTGCCAGTCATTGACTTTTTGGGCCACCGCATTTCCGCAAGTGGCGCCGTCCCGTTACCAAACAAAGTGCAGGCGGTGTCAGATTTCCCACAGCCCCAGTCTGTTAAAGCGCTACAAGAGTTTTTGGGAATGGTTAACTTCTATAACCGTTTCCTCCCCAGGGCAGCACACCTGCTGCGTCCGCTCTATGGAGCGCTGAAAAAGAAAAAGCCCAACGACAGCGTGGACTGGACACCAGAACGCCTGCAGGCATTTGGTGACGCTAAAGCTGCACTGGCCACTGCTGCCCTTTTGGCCCATCCATCCCCAGCGGCGCAAATAGCTTTAACAACCGACGCATCTGATGTTGCGGTGGGGGCTGTGTTAGAACAGCAGGTTTCCGGGGTTTGGCAGCCGCTTGCATTTTTCAGCCGTACGCTGCGGGACAATGAGCTGAAATACAGTGTTTTTGACAGAGAGTTGCTGGCGCTTTACCTGGCTACACGCCATTTCAGGTTTTTCCTGGAAGGCCGCCAGTTCACTGCATACGTTGACCACAAACCCCTGGTGTTTGCTATGTCAAAAATTTCTGACCCCTGGTCTGCTCGCCAGCAACGCCACCTCGCAGCGGTGTCTGAATTTACTACAGACATTCAGCATGTGGCTGGAAAATCCAACGTGGTGGCTGACTGTCTCTCCCGGGTGCTGATCGCTCCCGTGTACGTTGGCATCGATTTTTCTGCTATGGCTGCGGACCAACGTAGCGACGCAGAAATACTCGAGCTCCAGTCCGGCCCCACAGGCCTCGAGTTGGAGGAAAGGCGGGTGAATGACGGAGGTCCTCTCCTGCTCTGTGACGTATCTACGGGCAGGCCCCGCCCCCTGGTTCCAGTTTCATGGCGACGCCGCGTTTTTGACTCCTTACATTCCCTTTCTCACCCAGGCGTTAGAGCCTCTGTGAAACTGGTCAGCTCAAAGTTTGTTTGGCCCGGTCTGCGTAAAGCAGTTAAGGAGTGGGCAGCAGCGTGTGTTCCATGCCAGCGTGCTAAGGTCAACAGGCACACCAAAGCACCGTTGGAACCTTTCCCCATCCCAAGTCGGCGGTTTGATCATGTGCACGTAGACCTAGTAGGCCCTCTGCCTCCATCACAGGGTTTTACTCATCTGCTGACTATGATAGACCGGACCACCAGGTGGCCAGAGGTTGTTCCTCTGACGTCCACAACATCTGCAGTGGTGGCCCGGGCCTTTTTGTCTACCTGGGTTGCACGTTTCGGCCCCCCTTCAGACATTACATCGGACAGGGGCCCGCAGTTTGTTTCGGAGCTTTGGTCTACCATGGCCAAGGGTCTGGGGACTAACGTTCACAGGACCACCGCTTACAACCCCCAAGCTAATGGTTTGTGTGAACGGTTTCACAGGTCATTGAAAGCTGCACTTCGTGCTACATTGACCGGTGACAACTGGATTGACCGCCTTCCCTGGGTTTTGTTGGGGTTGCGTACCGCAACCAAAGAAGACCTGAGCTCTTCCCCGGCTGAAATGGTTTACGGTCAGCCTGTGCGCGTCCCCGGTGAGTTTTTACCTGAGGGACCCTCACCACAGTTCGCCCCACCGTTGCTCCATCTTTCACCTCAGGAGGCCCCTTTACGTGTCCCCGGTCCGGTACACCATTGTTTACCGCAGTCATTTGTCCCTAAGAGTCTGGAGTCCGCTAAATTTGTTTTTGTCAAACACAATGCACACAGGACACCACTACAGCCTTTGTATGATGGACCGTTTCGAGTTCTTCAACCAGGTCCGAAACATTTCATTTTGGATTTAGGGGGTCGTACTGAGACTGTCTGTATTGATAGGCTTAAACCAGCTCATGTTATGTCAGATGATCAGGTTGTTACGGCCCAAGCTCCTCGCAGAGGCAGACCTCCATCCACATTATTAACGGACGGCGGTCCTTCTTCCGGAAACTCTCAACGTCCATTGGAGCCCGAGTCTTCTGCAGACCCTCCTCGTAGCCCGCTTCATCAGACTGGTTCCGCAGGGCCCAGGTTCAGCCGTTCTGGTCGTTTGATCAAACCTAAAATGCGGGACTAGTGATGGACCTTACTGGGTGTTCTGGGGGGGCGTGTGTGGTGGACCACTAGGGGGCTCTACTCACACCCAGTGGACCGAATGTATTACAGGATGCTTTTATTGTGAAAGGTCCAGAGGACCGGATGTTATGTGGGTATATAAAGCAGTGTTGGGCGGGTTCCCGCCAGTTTAGTAAGATGTGATTAAAAGGTGAAGTTCTGCAGCCTGTCTCCTGTGTCGTCTCTTCACCTCCTCTTACAATACTATAATAGGGGCAAAATTACACTAAGATTTTGTAAACATTCAATTTAAACAAATACGGTGTGCAACAAACACAACATCAATAAAGTCTTAAAACGTAGGACCCCTTCAAAAAATAACTGCACAATAAACAGATGTTTTGTAGTTACTTCAGAATAAGTTGTAATAATGTTTTTTTTTCAAACACGCCAACTCACATCTAGAGCTGAGCACAACCTGTAAATATCCTGCAAACAGGCTGCCAGAGTTTCACCAGAGAACAAACATAAACATGTAAGTTTATAAAATAAGCTTCAAATGATTTGAGTACATGTGTTCTCCACAAAGGATGAAAAACTCTAGTATATTTTTCAAAAAAGTTGATTGTCTAAAACGCTGGCGTGAAAAGTGGCAGGCGATATACATTTCTTCAAGGAATGCTGGGGCTTTTCTTTTTACTTTAACTTCAATATTTAAACTGCACTTTATTTTCAACATTCATATTTATTCCTTAAAAAAATAATACTTCGATTCCTATATTTTGACATTTTTCTCTATCTTCAGAGAGAAATACCGTAAACACTTCTTTCCTGATCAATATTTATTAATTTCTTAGCAGCTGTCAAATGTTTATACAGTATCAAAAAATGAGAAAATGGCTGTTCTGTTTGGTATGGTGATTGCAAAAAGGTTGATTTTGAGATTTTGGAAAAAAGACTGTGCCTACATTTGATATGTGGTTGGGGGAACTGGCAAATACTTTACATCTGGAAAGACTGAGATATTGCAATGCAGATAACATCAGTGTGTTTGAGAAAATTGGGACCCAGTACTAAAATTCCTGCAATGAAAGACTGTTACTGGCGGGCCTGCCTTTGTTTTGCAACTTTTGTAACTATCATTATTTTTATTTTTTACTCTTTTGCTCTTTTGTCTAGATCAATTTATGGTGTATCCATCATAATGTCTTGACTGTGGAAGTGTTTACTGATGTGCCGAGCTGGTGTAGATGGGGGTGGGGTGAGAATTAGATTTGTTTTGTTAATGTAAAATTGTTTATTTGGAAAATTCAATAAATTCTTACAAAAAAATATATGTTTATACAGTATCATGTTTGTTGCTAAATTTTAAGCTAAGTTTTATTCATTAAACTTTTGTTTATACAGGTTACTCTCATTGAGCCTCGAGGACTCCTTTGCAAAAATACCTGTTTTTAACAAAGAATGATGACAACAGTAGACAATCATAAAATAAAGCATATAAATTGAAAAATTAAATGGAAAAAATGTATATTAATAAACAAAGCAAAAACAACTACATTGTAAAGTGATGCAAAATGTTAAAAACGGGAACATGTCTGTGTTTTTTTTCTTCTTCTTGTAATGATTAAGTAAACTACGGACCCAGAAATGCCACCAACACCGAATAAAGCATTTACAGGCTTTATTTTCAAATGAAGACTGCAGCTCTGGACACTGGACCTCAGGGACTGATTTGCAGATCTGAAGCAGAGAGAGAGAGACAGGTGAGTGACAGGGGCAAGGCAGGTCAATTTTAGCTCAGAAAGATATTAGACCAACCTGTCAAGGTAAGGACATCCCAGGAAAAGCATGGTCCGAGAAATGGTCCAGATACAGTAGGTGATGTGGTCTTCACAGAACAAGCAGGTTAGAAAAAATGGGCAGGCTGAGCAGAATCCAGAGGGCATAGAAATTTGTCAGGCAAAGGAGCAGGGAAGGAGAAGTCAAAAAGCCAGGTGGGGGTCAAAACCTTTAGATCAGAGAGCAAAAACTTGGCAGACAAGGATCAGGCATAAACAGGGGTTCAGAAAGGCAGAAATGGGTCAGGTTCTTTAAAGAGCTTGGTTTGGCTTGAAACGGCTGGCTCTCTTTGGCAGAAGGCTTCAGATAATCTGGCACTAGTGCAGTGGCTGAGAGAGGCTCTTATACAGCTTGAGATAATTAGGCAAACAGGAGTTGAGGGTAAGGAGAACCAAAAAAGGAACACATGACATGAACAATCCAGAAACATGAATGATGAATCATGACATTTCTATGTTGTTTGAAGCCACATTGAGGGGTCAAGGTTGAGGACATTGAGGACACATTGAGGACATTGAGGGGTCAAGGTCGAGAACTTCAGATCTTTTTGCAAGGTTTCCAGGAATCAGGAGCGGAGTAGGAGAAGGCCCTTATGCCAAGTTCAGTCCTCACTGAGGGAATACTACAGGTAATAATGTCCTGCATGCTGTAGCTGCACTCATGCAGTGACATGTAGGAGGAGATGTATGAAGGCAACAGACCAAGAAGTGATTTCAAGATGAAAATGTACCAGTGGGAGAGTCTGCATGAAGTTAATGATGACCAGTTAATCAGTGAATACAGGGTGCAATGGTTGGTACAGAAGTTACAGCCAGTTGTGAATCTTAGTGCACTGTAATAGACAGCATCCAGCATCTGCAGGGTGCTTGTAGGAGTTCATGTAAATAATGTCACTGTAGTCAATAGAGGGAATGAAACTCGCAGTTACAAGGCGCTTCCTAGCATTCAGAGTTAGACAGAATCTCCATCTATCCATTCTTTTCCGCTTATCCGGGGTCGGGTTGTGGGGGTAGCAGCCTAAGTAGGGAGGCCCAGACTTCCCTCTCCCCAGCCACTTGGGCCAGCTCTTTCAGGTGAATCCCCAAGGCGTTCTCAGGCCAGCCAAGAAACATTGTCCCTCCAGCGTGTCCTGGGTCTTCCTCTGTGTTACCTCCCGGTGGGACATGCCCGGAACACCTGACCAGGGAGGCATCCTAACCAGATGCCCGAGCCACCTCAACTGGCTCCTCTCGATGTGGAGAAGCAGCGGCTCTACTCCGAGTCCCTCCCGGATGACTGAGCTTCTCACCCTATCTCTAAGGGAGAGTCCAGACACCCTGCGGAGAAAACTCATTTCAGCCGCTTGTATCCGAGATCTCGTTCTTTCGGTCACAACCCAAAGCTCATGACCATAGATGAGGGTGGGAACGTAGATCGATCGGTAAATTGAGAGCTTTGCCTTTTGACTCAGCTCTCTCTTCACCACGACAGACCGGTACAGCGCCCGCTTCACTGCGGATGCTGCACCTATCCGCCTATCGATCTCACGCTCCAGTTTTCCCTCATTCGTGAACAAGACCCCGAGATACTTAAACTCCTCCACTTGGGGCAGGACCTCCTCCCCGACCCGGAGAGGGCACTCTACCCTTTTCCGGCTCAAGACCATGGCCTCGGATTTGGAGGAACTGATCCTCATCCCGGCCGCATCACACTCGGCTGCAAACCGCTCCAGTGAAAGCTGTAGATCACGATCTGATGAAGCCAATAGGACCACATCATCTGCAAAAAACAGAGAAGTGATTCTAAGGCCACCAAAACGGATCCTCTCAACACCTTGGTTGCGCCTAGAAATTCTGTCCATAAAAGTTATGAACAGAATCAGTGACAAAGGGCAACCTTGGCGGAGTCCAACTCTCACTGGAAACGAGCCTGACTTACTGCCGGCAATGCGGACCAAGCTCTGACACCGGTCGTACAGGGACCTAACAGCCCGTATCAAAGGGCCTGGTACCCCATACTCCCGGAGTACCCCCCACAGAACCCCCCGAGGGACGCGGTCGAATGCCTTCTCCAAGTCCACAAAGCACATGTAAACTGGTTGGGCAAACTCCCATGCACCCTCCAGGACCCTGCTGAGGGTGTAGAGCTGGTCCAGTGTTCCACGACCAGGACAAAAACCACACTGCTCCTCCTGAATCCGAGGTTCGACTATCCGACGGACCCTCCTCTCCAGAACCCCTGAATAGACCTTACCAGGGAGGCTTAAGAGTGTGATCCCCCTATAGTTGGAACACACCCTACAGTCCCCCTTTTTGAATAGGGGAACCACCACCCCAGTCTGCCAATCCAGGGAACTGCCCCCGATGTCCACGCAATATTACAGAGTCGTGTAAGCCAACACAACCCCCACAACATCCAGAGCCCTAAGGAACCCCGGGCGAATCTCATCTTCTCCATGGCTGCTGCCTCTCAGCGAGCAGGTCCCCGGTTCAAATCCTGGTCCGGGGGGCCTTTCTGGGTGGAGTTTGCATGTTCTCTCCGTGCGTGCGTGGGTTTTCTCCGGGTACTCCGGTTTCCTCCCACAGTCCAAAAACATGCATATTAGGCTGATTGGTAACTCTAAATTGACCCTGGGTGTGAGTGAAACAGGTCCCTCTTGTAAATGAGTCCCGAGGCTCAACGAGGCTAGCCTGTATAAATAAAGGTTGAATGAATGAAAAAGAGAGGGGCGGAGCTGTCAACTGACCCCTACCTGGTGGTGAGTTGGCTTCGATGGTGGGGGAGGATGCCGGTCAGACCTGGCAACTCTTCACCCGAGTGTCCAAGACATGCGGCCGCAGATCAGATGAGACGACAACAAAGTCAATCATCAACTGCGACCTAGGGTGTCCTGGTGCCAAGAGCACATATGGACACCCTTATGCTTGAACATGGTGTTCGTTATGGACAATCCATGACGAGCACAGAAGTCCAATAACAGAACACCACTCGGGTTCAGATCAGGGGGGCCGTTCCTCCCAACCACACCCCTCCAGGTCTCACTGTCATTGCCCACGTGAGCATTGAAGTCCCCCAGTAGAACAAGGGAGTCCCCAGGAGGCACTCTCCAATACCCCCTCCAAGGACTCCAAAAAGGGTGGGTAATCTGCGCTGCCATTTGGCGCATAGGCACAAACAACAGTCAGAGCCCGTCCCCCCACACGTAGGCGAAGGGAGGCTACCCTCTCGTTCACCGGGGTGAACCCCAACGTACAGGCACCAAGATGGGGGGCAACAAGTATGCCCACTCCTGCTCGGCGCCTCTCACCAGGGGCAACTCCAGAGTGGAAGAGTGTCCAACCCCTCTCAAGGAAACTGGTTCCAGAGCCAGAGCCATGCGTTGAGGTGAGTCCAACTATTTCTAGCCGGAACCTCTCAACCTCACACACTAGCTCAGGCTCCTTCCCCACCAGAGAGGTGACATTCCATGTCCCAATGGCCAGCTTCTGTAGCCGAGGATCAGACCGCCAGGGTCCCCGCCCTTGGCCACCACCCATCCCACATTGCACCCGACCCCTTTGGCCCCTCCCACAGGTGGTGAGCCCATCATTAAAGACAAAACAATCAACAAGAAAATATTAACTTTCTGCCAAACCTCAGTGTGAAGGCTGAGTGCTAAAAGTAGTGATTTTCAGAGAATAATGTTTTGAAAAGACTTCAGTGTTTATTATGGGGACAACCTCTTATGCCGGGTACCGACCAAATGCGTTTCGGGCAGCGGAAGCGGCCGGTTTACATTGAAAGTCTATGTGGAGACGCGTCGAGACGCGCCAAATTGTGAAGCGGCGTGTTTTGAGTGTTTGAAGCGGCGCGGCAGCGCGCGGCAGTTCATTTCCGCGCACGCGACGCAGCTGAAGCGTCGAGCAACGTCGAGCCGCCAAAGTTCGCCTAGTTGACCTTTGGCTGCTCGACGCGTCGCAGCAACCAATCGGGAGAGACTCTGCTATGTGATGACGCAACGACAACGGGACTTTTTTTGGACTTTTTAAACTTACCCCATCGAGCCTCCATGAAGAAACCAGCCTCCGGTAAGAAACTTGGCATTTTTACAGTTGCTGCTGTCCGCTCGAGCGTACGATCACCCCAAACATAAAAAAAGTTTTAATCTCAACAAAGGCTTTTGGAGCTGCAGTTCGGCTCGTAGAAAACCCACTCAAGTAGTAACGAGGCTCACGTGCAGCTGATTTTATCTGCCCGGTGTGCATGAAACTAACAACCCAACTGGAAAAGGAGCCAGACCCCCTCCTCTGCCTCCTCCCAATGCGCGTTATCAGACGCGTCTTTAGTGGCTTCAGTGTGAACAGTGACAAGCGGCCAAAAGGGGGCGGCAGGAGCGTTTCGACGCATTTGGTGGGTACCCGGCATTATTAAAAATAACAGAACACTGGTTAAAAGTGAAAAGAAGCACAGCCTAGCTAAAAGCCAAAAGTAGCAAAAGATAGCTAAAATT
>JBBPBX010059998.1:11231-21581 GCA_038048925.1 Garcialebias charrua
GTAGCTAAAAGTAACAAAATAATTAGCTCAAAGTTCGTAACGGCTAATCAAATCATACCTCGAAACTTAGGGTAGAAAAAGAAAAGCTTAAAGCTAAAAAAACTGGCATAACGGTAGCTAAAAATTAAAAGTAGTATTAAAACCAAAAACAAAGTTGGTACGTTGAAGCCGATTCCAAAGAGAACAACTTTTCTGAGGGAACTGAAGAGATCTCAATGTATTACACAGGAAAAATGCTTTGAAATGTAGAAAAAAAAGACAAAAATATCTTATTGCCAATCCCTTCGATGAGCTCAACGTTTTGATATGGCTAAGCTTGCACAAATTATGCAGAAACAATTAGACAGCAAATAAACCACAGGAAGAAA
Source organism: Garcialebias charrua (assembly GCA_038048925.1). Taxonomy (NCBI): domain Eukaryota; kingdom Metazoa; phylum Chordata; class Actinopteri; order Cyprinodontiformes; family Rivulidae; genus Garcialebias; species Garcialebias charrua. The sequence goes on from JBBPBX010059998.1 coordinate 11,600, forward strand.
AATAATAAACAAGAAAACAATAGAATGAATGCACACAAATATCGTTTGTGTTCACATCAGACAGAGCAAAGCCTAAATGCGTGAACCAGATTGCTTTTAGTTTGAGACTTGGTTTCATAGTTACTCATCTTGAACTTGCCTGCCCTCAGTCTTTAGACAGCACAGCAGAGCAGCTGAGGCTGCGCTCCCGGGACTTCCTGCAGGACCACGACATTGAACTGTTCACGGAGAAAGAGGTGAGAGTCCTCTGAAGCTGCTGGTAATGGTAAAGCTGATTTAATAGACTAATAACATTGTTTTTGTTTTTAACACTTTCACTAAAATCCAACTTATGTGACTCTGCAAGTCTGCAATACTTGTCTTAGGTTGTCGCCGTGGATGTGAAGGGTCGAATGGTGATGTTCGAAGACGGCTTGAGGATGGAGTACAGGAAACTTTTTATTGCCACAGGCAGCAAGTAAGACAAATCTTTTATTCTTTGTGACAGTTAAGCAGCAGAGACTATAAATTGTACCTAAATGCTTTAATTTTATTGTAACAGACCAAAACCAATGAGCTACAAGGGTAAAGACGTCAAGAATGTGTTTCATCTCCAGACGCCGGAGGATGCAAACAGCATAGCAAAGCTGGCCAACAACAAGAATGCTGTGGTTGTTGGGACGTCGTTTGTTGGTGAGACAAAAACACACCCTAATCCGAACCTATATCAAATTAACACAAAAAACGTTCTCACACATTACCACACATTACCACACAACACAAAGATTTTAACACTGGACTCTGTGTCATCAAACGGGTTATTCACTAAACTCTCGGTCATGTGCTCATTCAGTTTGCACTACTTCTCATATTTGCACTAATGTTTGTATTACATCACTGCCTATAGTCATACTACTGTTTACATTCACTGTTTACATACTACTGTTTACATTCAATGTTTACATTTATTAATACTGTTTACATTTATTACTACTGTTTACATTTACACTACTTTTATATCTACACCACTGCTGATACATATACAGTATTCTCTGACCAGCCTTATTTAAGGATGCCCAATGTGCCTTACTGCATATGCCACTTTTGCCTCTATACCAACATCAACTACTACCTCATACATATACTGTGTACATTAACTCATATGCTGCTTTGCCACTCTTTGCAAATGTCAATGCTAGAACCTTCAGTTTATTTTATAGATATACTTTTTATACTTTTTTATACTACTATGCAAAAACTCAGGACAGTGTTACACTTTTACTATTTTATGCTTATGTTTATTAAATGTTTCAGTGTTTTAGTGTTTAAATGGTTACTGTTGCACCGAGGGACTGAGAGAAACGCAATTTCAATCCTGTGTATGTCCTGTACATATTGCAGTTCTGACAATAAAGTTGACTTTGACTTTGACTTAAAGAGGCAACAGAATTAAAGGTTAAAAGAGATAATATTTTCGTTTTTCCTTCATTGCTTTGATGCTTTGATACATGGAAACACTTCTCCCTTGTTGCAGTCCCTTCTCACATCTGTGTAATGAGCCCGCCCTGACAACCTGTAAAACCAGTCCAAGAAAAGTCTGAAAACAAAACAATAATACAATACAATAATGTATTGACCTTAAAATTACACAATGTCAGACAAGTTCAGTCTCTAAGTTCAGCTTCTGTTGGATACACTGGACAAAAGTCAGATCCATCAAGGTCCTTTTTCACAGACTAGAAGTTAGAAGATCTGAGGTTCAAGGTTCCCTTTCAGTCATGTTCTCTCGGTGCAACATACTTGCTATGGGAATTGCGCCCCCGCGCGATTACCTGAAGGAATATACTCACGCCTTTACGGCTAGGGGCGTCACCGCCCTCTGGTTACTTAAGCGGCGTGCGCCCCTCCATCTTCCTCTTTTTTGCCCTTCACCTCGCTTAAACCTGAACTACCTCTTCGCGGGACTTCTCTGGTGCCTTCATCGCTCATTCGAGGTGAGCTCGCTCCCTACACAGAGCGCACAGAGAATTATTTCCTGCGTACTGCTGGACTAGCAAGCCTAGTCCAGCATTTTTCCACCTAACCCCGAAGTTTTCTCTCCTCTCTCTACAGATTGCTTCGCGATGGCGCTAACTACGCCATAAAAAAAAAGGAGGCTGCCTTGCTACGTCAAGCTAGCGGGCTGGCCAGCGAAAGCAACACGACGGAGGAGACATCTCAAGAAAGAAGAAGAAAAATTCTGCAAGGACTCGCTCGCCTCGTCTCGGACAGAATGGCTCCGGAGAAGGGGAAGCGGAAAGCGAAACTTCCAAGGAAGACCACCGCGGCGGCGAGCCCCACCTCACGCGCCTGCCCAAGTGGCTGTGGTTTTTATCTCGCGGCGACGGACACCCACGAGGCCTGTCCTGTCTGCCTGGGAATGCTTCATGCAAAAACTGCGCTGGACGCACCTGACTTTTGCCCACACTGCAGCATCATGATGGATGCGGTGCTGCGGCATCGGGTCGACCTTGTCGCCAAAGCCATGGGGACCTCGGCCACGTCTGCGGACGCAGACACCACGGAGCCTCTCACCCCCACACCGGAGTTGGAGAGTATGGCTTTACACGACAGCACGCGGGTCGAATGGGGTGACACCCCCGACGCGTTGGCCAACATGGAGGACCTGACTGTCGAATTCGACACCCGGGGTATGATGAACGACGACGAGTTATCGATCTCGGCCTCGGGTGAATTTTCAATGGAGGAGGCGGACGTAGAGGTGGAGGATCAGGGTGACGCACTCGCCCAGACCCCTACCCGCGCTCCCGGACACGGACTCTTCCATCCCTGCTCTGTTTGAACTGTGCCACAGAGCAGCGGACGCACTACAAGTGCCCTGGCCCGAACCCCCTCCTCGCCAACAGGTTACGAGGCTAGCGGGAAATTACTTTTATTCAAAGCAGCAGGCTGCCACGAGGCAGAGGATGCCTGTGTTCCCAGACTTTCTCACGGAACTAACACGCACCTGGACTCACCCACGAGCCCCTATGCTTCTTCCCCTCTCACAATTTCTCGACGTGGATGGAATGGACGAGGTGGGTTTAGCTAACGTGCCTCAAATAGAGGACACTCTGGCGTCTCACCTGGCCCCAAACTCTTCAGGAGCAAAACCAACTCTTCCCAGCAGGGCCTGCCGGGCCTCGGCGTCTCTCCTCGAGAAATGCTACAGGGCTCAAGGACTTGCGGCGCGCGCCATGAACGCGTCCGCGCTGATGCAAGCCTACCTGGCAGAAAAGCTGCAGCAGCTTCAAGTAGCAACGGACAAGCAGGCGGCTGCCGAATTGCTGGAGGAAGCCCGCAGAACAACTGACTTCGTGCTCCGAATGATGGGGACTGCTGCGGTTGCTCAGGGCAGAGGGATGGCGGAGGTGGTCATTGCGACCCGCCATCTCTGGATGACACTGACGGACTTACCCGAGGGACAAAAGGTGCCTTTTCTCCATCACTCGATACAGCCGGAAGGGCTGTTTGGAAAAGCTTTGGAACGGATTCAGACGAAACTGGACCAAAGACGCAAACAGGCAGAGGCTCTCCGGGTGGGGATCCCCCGTAGAAGCTTCGCCCCCCCAAGGGAAAATGCGGGGAAGACCTGCCCAGCCCAGGCACCACTCGACGACGCGTGCCCCACCGCAAAAGCGGCCAGCGTACGAGGAGGAGCCCAGGCAGAGACCCCCTTCGGGCCCTCCTCGTAACGAGCACGCCTGGAGCAAGAACAGGTTTGTCCCTCGCCAGATGTCCAAACACAGGGCCTCTTCGGCGAGTCGTGATGACAGACAGAAACGGGCCTGATGAACCAGGCTCACGTTTTCATATTACACGGTCACCCGTCCACATGGTAACGGGAATGATCCACCTAAACCCAGACTTTATTTGTAACACAGTACAAAAAGCTGGTTTGTTCTCAGCATGCACCAATCATGCCCTCTCTGCTGTGAGTGACTTAAAATCAAATACGTCATGTCACGTAAGCACAAATAAAATCATGAAACAGCAATTTTCTGTTTTACTGACTCCAAAAAAACAAAACAAAAAAAACAACAACACACAACTTCTCCCAGCAAAGCAGATCCTTCTGACCTGCATGCCGTCATAAAGGGAGGAGTTTTTTCTACCCTCCCTCACGGGCTACGGGGTGTTAGAATATTTAATAAGCCCCGGCAGACTGCCTCTGTTTCATCTGCGGTGAGCAGACACAGTGGCGTCTGTAAACACCCTCCCTGCCCCTTACAGAGGCAGGTGGGAAGGGTCACGTGTTTAGGCTCTCGCCCCATTATCAATGGCGAGACAGCCAATACACCAAACAGACGGGCACGTGACGTGGCCGCAGCTCAAGGAGCCGAGTCGACAACGTCTCTCGACGGGGGGGCTGCTTCAGGCGCCTTCATGCAGCTTAAAGCTTCACACCTTCAAGGAAGCTGTGTTCAGCTGGCTGCAAACAAAAACAAGTCTGAACGTAATCAGATTCCTCTTCCTGTTGTTCGAGGGGAACTGCACTCTTTATCACCAAGACTGAAAGGAACCCCCCACGTTTTTGTGTGGCGAATGCTCCTTTGTTATTAACGAGGGACACGCAAAACTCATGCAACAGTCAGGTAGCACGTGACCTGCCTCTACGTGCTGATCCAAAACTGTCTTTAAAATTTATTCGGGATCCGGCCAGTTTGCCTGGCACCAGAGCTTCATCGAAGCCAAGGGCCAATGGTCGAGGCCACTCCACTAGAAGGACTGGAGTAAGGAGGTCTGCTCGCCTACGTGGTCTGCAGCCCCATAATTTGGAGGAGGATAAGAATAATTCTCCTCCAAAACTGTCTAATGGAGTTGACAGGTTGTACCCGTCCTCAATTATCCCTGAGCAGGACAACTCAGGGACAAGCGGCCTTCTCCCAAACTTGGTGGACAACCAGGGGCTGTTGGCCTCTGGTTCACCAGAGGAGGCGCTGCGGCCACCCAGGCAAAAAACTGCCAGAAGTCTCAGTCTGTCGGCTGAAAGAAACAGGCTGATGGCGACAGGCCTGCCCGAAAACGTGGTATTAACCATACAAAATGCTCGTGCAGGGTCAACACAATCTTTATACGCCCAAAAATGCGTATCTTCGAGGCCTGGTGCTCAGAAAGAAATATTGTTTCTTATGCATGCAACCTGGTCCAAATCTTGACCTTCCTTCAGGATCTCTTGGAAAAGGGTTGTTCTCATTCAACGATTAAAGTCTTCCTTTCAGCTATTTCTGCTTGTCATGAAGGCTGGAGAAACAGGACACCTGGAGCACACCCAATCATAATAAGATTTATGAAGGGTGTCCTTCGATCTAAACCACCCAGCAGGATCCTGACTCCTGGCTAGGACCTCGGTTTGGTTTTGGGGGCTCTATGCGACCCCCCATTCGAGCCATTGAGTGAGACTACGATAGATTAGCACAGACTGATTTTGTTCTGCACAGTTTTTATTGTTTTTATTGATCTTAATGTTTTAACAACTGTTTTATTTTTATGTGTTTAAATGTTCTTGATTTTATGTACAGAACTTTGTTGCAGCTGTGGTTGTTTTAAAGGGCTCTATAAATAAAGTATTATTATTATTATTATTATTATAGATATACTATCTTATAAAACGGCCTTACTCCTGGCACTTTGCTCGGCGAAACACGTGGGTGACCTCCACGCATTATCTGTGCATCCGATGTGTACCAGATTCGCCCCAGACGGGTCAAAGGTCACACTGAGGCCTAATCCCGCATACACCCCCAAGGTCTGGACCCTAAACTATAGGAGTGTTATGTATCCTGAAGGGATTAACCTTAGTTTAAAACCTCAGTTTTGTTTTGGTCACCTGCAGTCTGCAGCCTACTCCTGCTGCACTTTTTTTTAACTCAGCTTCAATCAGGCTTGATTAGCTGAGCTGCAACACCTGCTGACTCTCTCTCTCTCTTTAAATGCACTGAGCTCAAGCCAGAATGTGTGGAGGTTATGGTTAGTGGAGGTTATGGTTAGTGGAGGTTATGGTTAGTGGAGGTTTTGGACAGTGTGGAGAATAGAGGAGGTGTGTGCAGGTATGTGAGGTTTTGGTGTTTAGAGGACATTCAAATATAATATTAGTCAGCAGTGGAAGCTTGCTGCTTGCTTGTTTGGTAGACTGGGAGTTTCTCCACCCTCCCAGGTTGTGTTGATCACTAGACAGTGATTGTTTGGTAGACTGGGAGTTTCTCCACCCTCCCAGGTTGTGTTGATCACTAGACAGTGATTGTTTGGTAGACTGGGAGTTTCTCCACCCTCCCAGGTTGTGTTGATCACTAGACAGTGATTGTTTGGTAGACTGGGAGTTTCTCCACCCTCCCAGGTTGTGTTGATCACTAGATAGACAGTGATTGTTGGTACACTTCATTCTGGAGTGGGTTAGTAGAGTACATTTGTGCTTGTGTGGACTCTGGTGACCCAGAGTAGAGGACCTGAGCTGAAGTGTTGGAGGTTTTTGAGTCTCAGAGTCTGAGGGCTCTGGTGGCTGTCTATCATAGAGGCAGCTGTGTGTGGGGGCTCGTGCCTTTTTGTTGTTGTAACATAATTCCTTTCATTACTTTTGGTTGGGTAAAGCGGTAGTCTAGTTTTCGCTATTGTTTTTGTTTTACATCCTGTAGGCCTAGAGTTTTGGTAGAGGTAGCCCGCTGTCTAACAGGGTTCGCCGGCTCTGTATAGAGTTGGCTCTGTTGGGCAGCTTTATTTTCCTTTTGGCCGCTTTATCCAAACCCACCTTTCGGTTGAACTTTCTTTTTTTTTAGGACGTGGGACGCCTGGAGAAGCTGGAGGTGGTTCCCCTCCTACAGACGACCTTGTTTCTTTAATAAATTAATGTTAAACCTTTTCCTTGTGTCCTGTGTCCATTAAATATGTTTTGATCCTCACCGGTCGTAACATATTTATTGGGGGCTCGTCCGGGATCTGAATTAGTATTGGGGGCTCGTTTGTAAGGTGCTATGTTTTTTGAGTTGTCTGCTCGTCTGTTTGTCTGCACATGACAAACTTGTTGGAGTGTTTCTGTGAAGCACTCGAGTTTTTAGACAGCTGAGCACCTGCTGTGCATGTTTGTGGGAGTCTGGTTTTGAGCAGACATTGTGGTTTTTTGTGCTTAATCTTGAGAGTGTTGTGAAGCTTTTTTGAAGCTAAGTGTTTTTTGGACAGTAGTTAATAGAACTAACTGCTCCTTTTTACATTTGGTGTGTTTTGACAGCTGTGTGCTGTAGTTTGCACTCTCTCTGGAGCTGACAGGACCAGCTCCTGGTTGCTGATTGAGCTGAAACACGCAGCTGTGTGTGTTTTTGGATTGTGCTGCGTTCAAATGTAGCTGGGATTTTTGCAGTTTACAGTGAAAGTCATTTGAAGAAGGGTACAGCTTAAAGACTGTTTGTCTGCATCATGGCGTTCAATTTAAAGACATTTATTGAACAGCCTACAGTGCAGGTCTTTGCAGACTGCACAAGAAATCAAATGCTAAGTGTTGCAAACCATTATAAGATTGACGTCAGAAAATATGCTGATGGTGAATGGATGGGGAGTGAACTACTTTGTGAATTGGTCCAGCTTGGGATATTTCCTGAGCTTAATGAACAAGAGCGTCTAAGAAAAGAATCTGCTTTGAGGAAAGCAGAACATGATGAATGGATTGCCTTGAGGAGAAAGGAGCTTGAAGAGAAGCGAGCTGCTTTTGAGCTGGAGCGAGCTGCCTTAAAAGAAAAACAAGAGCGTGCACTTTTGTTTTTAAAAAAACAGGAACAAGAACGACAAGCTGCTTTGGAGAGATTTCAAGCTGCTCAGGAAGAGAAGAAGCGTCTTCTGGAACAAGAAAGACAGGAGTCACAGAGAGAATTAAAGCTCAAAGCTGAACTGGAGAAGCAACGTTCGTGTCCCACTGTGTGTCATCTAAAGGTGACACCAGAGCTTTTCACTCAAGCAGGAGAGCCACTTCTACAGGAGGTGGCGCTTCAAGAACATCGACTGGAGAAAGAAGAGGATGAGTTGGTTTTGAGTAACAGCTTCCTGATGGACTGTGAAGAAAAACCGATTTCAGTGGAGGAGGTGAAACTCTTGCTTCATCTTCAAGAAGGAGATGACGATCTCGGTGACTGTTTTTCACAGTTGTTTGACGCTGAACTACTCCTAGTTCAGTCAAGTGAGGACCTAAAGAACTTGAAGGAAGTGGCTCCACACCTGACTATTCCTCCTGTTCCACTGTGTCCAGTTTCAACAAATACAGAGGAAAATGAAAGACTGTTGTTGGATGATGTGGGACCATCCCCTCAACACGAAGCAGAAGACGACTATGTGAAAAAAAAATTGTTCCTGACTGTGCCACGTGAGCTACTACAACATCATGTTGTGTACAACTCCTTTTCTAAACTTTTCTTGTGTGTTTTCAGAGTAGCTGAAGAAAAACCGGTTACTCCTGACCAGAAGGTGAATGAGGAGAGCAGTCCAGTACTAACCAGTGCTGGTACGGAGGAGAACAATTCCTTCCCGTCAGAAAATAAAAGTCGACTCTCTTCTTCACTGGTTGACCACTTCAGAGATGTTGTTAGTATTTGTCAGACGAAACGAAAGCTTTTTAGGGTACAACCAGACCCAAGACGTTGTTTTGGCTTTCAAACCTTTTGAGTGTACCTATAGATTAGATGCAAGCGGTTTGACAGACTAGTTTTTAATGAGGTTTTTAGTCTGTTTGAGTGATAAGGACCGCTACATGTGACCTCACTGTTTTTGTATGGGTCATGTATGATGTTTTTACCTCACATCTACATCACCCCATAAAAAAACATTTAGCGGTGGGAGTGTTATGTATCCTGAAGGGATTAACCTTAGTTTAAAACCTCAGTTTTGTTTTGGTCACCTGCAGTCTGCAGCCTACTCCTGCTGCACTTTTTTTTTACTCAGCTTCAATCAGGCTTGATTAGCTGAGCTGCAACACCTGCTGACTCTCTCTCTCTCTTTAAATGCACTGAGCTCAAGCCAGAATGTGTGGAGGTTATGGTTAGTGGAGGTTATGGTTAGTGGAGGTTATGGTTAGTGGAGGTTTTGGACAGTGTGGAGAATAGAGGAGGTGTGTGCAGGTATGTGAGGTTTTGGTGTTTAGAGGACATTCAAATATAATATTAGTCAGCAGTGGAAGCTTGCTGCTTGCTTGTTTGGTAGACTGGGAGTTTCTCCACCCTCCCAGGTTGTGTTGATCACTAGACAGTGATTGTTTGGTAGACTGGGAGTTTCTCCACCCTCCCAGGTTGTGTTGATCACTAGACAGTGATTGTTTGGTAGACTGGGAGTTTCTCCACCCTCCCAGGTTGTGTTGATCACTAGACAGTGATTGTTTGGTAGACTGGGAGTTTCTCCACCCTCCCAGGTTGTGTTGATCACTAGATAGACAGTGATTGTTGGTACACTTCATTCTGGAGTGGGTTAGTAGAGTACATTTGTGCTTGTGTGGACTCTGGTGACCCAGAGTAGAGGACCTGAGCTGAAGTGTTGGAGGTTTTTGAGTCTCAGAGTCTGAGGGCTCTGGTGGCTGTCTATCATAGAGGCAGCTGTGTGTGGGGGCTCGTGCCTTTTTGTTGTTGTAACATAATTCCTTTCATTACTTTTGGTTGGGTAAAGCGGTAGTCTAGTTTTCGCTATTGTTTTTGTTTTACATCCTGTAGGCCTAGAGTTTTGGTAGAGGTAGCCCGCTGTCTAACAGGGTTCGCCGGCTCTGTATAGAGTTGGCTCTGTTGGGCAGCTTTATTTTCCTTTTGGCCGCTTTATCCAAACCCACCTTTCGGTTGAACTTTCTTTTTTTTTAGGACGTGGGACGCCTGGAGAAGCTGGAGGTGGTTCCCCTCCTACAGACGACCTTGTTTCTTTAATAAATTAATGTTAAACCTTTTCCTTGTGTCCTGTGTCCATTAAATATGTTTTGATCTCACCGGTCGTAACATATTTATTGGGG
>JBBPBX010059999.1:0-17889 GCA_038048925.1 Garcialebias charrua
CATCCTTCACTGTACTGGTAAGTCCCTTTTTCCTCTCTGCGCGCAGAGACAGGAGCACACAGGTCTCTGCATCACCCCAATTAGACATTTCCGTGATGATCAATAAAAAAAGAAAAAGATTCGGCGAAGAATAGCAAGTGATGCGCGAGCAAAATACAGATGTCATGTTGTTGTTTACACATTTAAATACAGCGCGACAGTGTGCGCCGGGATAGTACGTGGGAGAGTACGTCATTATTCAAATCAGTTTGAAGCCGCGCAGCCCCGAGACCTTTCACAAGTCGACAGATGCGGGTTTAACACTACCTCTGCTCACGGGTCAGGGACGGATCAGAGGCGGGTCAACTTAACTCGCCAAGGCGCCTTTTTTTTTCTTCTGAATGCTCGTTGGAGGACTGAACACGCATCAAACCCGGACTGAACCGTCTTATGAAAGGGGCTATAATCTTGACATTGAGCAAAGACAGCAGCATAACTTTTTTCCCCAGATACGACACAAATACAATACAGAACATTTTCAGAAACCACAAGCATAACATTGTGCAACAACGGCAGAACTGCAACATTTTTTGGAACGAGGTACTTTGAAAAAAATAAAGATTTCCTTATAAATATTCACATTGCTCAAAAACAGCAGCATTGCTCCAAATCACCAAAAGAACCACTTCAACATGTTCTTATGTCAATTGGATCAAGGTTGTGTTTCACTCTAGGGAACACAATTTCTGGCAGAAAGATGTTATCAAAAAAACTTTCGGCTTTGTATAGCAGCTTCTGCATGAAACAAAAGTCTGCCTTCACTGTTTCTACATGTATGATTGATTTTGTGCACAGCACAAAATCACACTCTGGTACTTCGCAGCAGTACAGCTGGCATTGAATCTGAGTGTAATATGCATGTTTTCTGTTCAGTGTGATGCTTGAGTTACTTGGATCAATCTGCAGACATGACTGTTTTTTGCAAATTTCTTCCATGTTTGTAGCATCCCAACAGTTTGCTGGATTTTTTATTTCTAACAGACGGACTGTCCCAGACCTGTTGATGGCCAGCCGGTCAGTGGAGGAATCCATGCTTGGTGGAGACACGCAAATCTGAACGGAGCAAGGTAATGTCTTCGTTCTCCTTCAGATCTCTTATCAACTTGTACCTTTGTGCTGCTCCGTCTTCTCTCGCAATCCCAAGCTTCATTTCTTTTGTTTGCAGTCTTTCAGAGCAGTACAGTTTTTGTGCCAGAATTTTTTTTGGATTTGTAGATGGCCTCATGACATATACTCTGTGCAAAACTGATGAAGTCAAACGAAATTTTATGTGTTTGAACCATAAATCACAGCACGACTGTTTGCGTGTTTCTGCCTCAATTGAATCTGATTGTGCTTGTGAGACGTTTAAAGATGCTTTGTACTTCTGACAGGCCTCTCTGATGGTGAAGATGGAGACTGGACAGAGGCAGAGGTCGTCAGCTAATTCTTCTGCTGCTGGAGGGGCTGGGTCGGGAACCGAAGCCAGGGGCACAGCATACCTCAAAAGAAATAAACATGAAGCTTTAAAATCTAGACCAGGGGTCTGCAATCTTTATGATCAAAAGAGCCATTTTTAATCCTTCATGCACTAAATTCAATGTGTCCAGAGCCGCAACAACCTGCTACAGCTGTTATCAACTGGTGGCCCATGGGCCACTTTAAGTTTGTTGGAGGAGACTTTTGTGGCCAGTAGTGGTGACATTTTAAAGCTAAAAATATGTAATGCTTTTTAATATTTGATATAATTACAATTTCAGACAAATGAAAAGATCAGATTCTTGTAAAGAGATGGGGGAAGTTTTTAAATGAATAAATAAATAAAAAATTTAAAAAGCAATACAGACCTATGTATATTTTTATTGTTGAAAAAAATAATTTAGTCTAGAAATACTGTAAAGCAAAAAGTTAAAGTGACTATTTGCCAAAAAAATTACATGAAAACAGCAAAAACTGAAAGTTATGCACCATAACTCATGTTCCCTGAAGGAAGGGAACGAGGTGCAACATACTTGCTATGGGAATTGCGCCCCCGCGCGATTACCTGAAGGAATACATTCACGCCTTTTACGGCAGGGGGCGTCACCCCGCGCCAGAGGTACCGCCTTTTAGGTACTTAAGCGACTGACGCCCCTCCAACTTTCTCCAAAATTGCACTTCACCGAGCTTTCAGCATTGAAAAGGGCCAGCTATGTTGCACCTCGTTCCCTTCCTTCAGGGAACATGAGTTATGGTGCATAACTTTCAGTTCCCTTTCAGTTTGGTCTCTCGGTGCAACATACTTGCTATGGGAACGTAATTCATTCACGCCCTTGAAATGCTCAGCAAAATGCATGTGAGAACCTCCGTCCTAAGAGACGGGCATCTCCTAGCTGCTTACTACAAGGGATGCAGAGAGCAGATGCCAAGAGGAAAAAAGCCAAATGTGAGAGACATCCACATGATGTCTCACATGGCCATGTATATATATATATAACACTAACTAGAGACAGCCTAAGCGTGCTCCAGTAGCGTGAGTACTCATCGACTCCTGTTTCCCTTTGAGCAGGAGGAGCAATGTTTTCCTCTTTGTTGTTGTTTTTTTTAATACGGCCCGACTGACAAGTGGAGCCCATCCTGATGTTGGAGATCAGTTAAGGAGAGGGGAAACCCTTCCATCATACATCTCCCAGGCAAAAAACATAAACATCAAGGGATACCCTTGTGAATGTTATTACTGCTTGTGTTGGGACAAAGCAACCAAAGCCTTAGGCTTTCAGCCAGTACCTTTCAGAGGCCAGGCTGAGAGTTGCCACAACCCTGGACGTGGGTGTAGAAGCTGTCCATGTGCCTGAGTCAGTAGGTCCCTATGAGGAGGCAATTGTCATGGTGTCCCCGACAACATTGAGATCAACTCCGGGAACCACGGTTTCTGTGGCCATCTGGGAGCTATGAGGATCAGGGAGAGGGCTCCCCGTCTTACCCGTTCCAATGTCGCCCTGATCAGAGGGACAGGTGGAAAGGCATAGTAGAGCACCCCTGCTGGCCAATCATGTGCCAGAGCATCTATCCCCAATAGAGCATCTGTCTCCTTTAAGGAGAAATAGAGGTCACAGTGTGAGCTAGCTCTACAAGCGAACAGGTCCACAGAGGCTCTACCGAAATGTGACCAAACCTGTTCCACGATCCGTGGGTTCAGGCTCCATTCTGACGCCAAAAGAGGCCCTCTTGAAAGGGCATCTGCCCCATAATTTAGATCACCGGGGACATGAGTCGCCCTAAGTGACAAGATTCTTGGAGCACACCATAAGAGCATCCTTTGTGTCAGGTCAAGGAGGGCCCGGGACCTCGTCCCTCCCTCTCTGTTGATGAAGGACACCGTGGTCCTGTTATCTGATTTTACCAGGATATGGTGCCCAGCAACCAGACCTTTACTGAAGAAGTATTTCAATGACAGGAATACGGCCAGCAATTCCAGGAAGTTAATATGTAATTTGGCTTCCTGCTTGTTCCAAAGGCTGCGGGCATTCTGGTTTCTGCAGATCGCTCCCCATCCTGTTTTTGAGGCGTCCATCGTGATGACTACACGGGACGACACCCTTCCCAGTGAGACTCCTTCCGTGAAAACGGACAGATCTCTCCAAGATTCCAGGGCCTTTAGACACTCTGGGTCTATCTTAACCTTTCTTGCTTGGTTAGGCAGATCAGGTTGTATTTGTTGGTTAAACCATACCTGCCCGCATTTTCAATAATGCACGTGGCACACAAGGAATGGCTGCCGCCAAGAGGCCTAACAGGCGTTGGCATGTCTTCACAGGGACCCGTTGGTCCAGCTTAAATTTTCCCAGGCAATGGCGAATGGAAGAAACTCTTTCCTTCAAGAGCCATGCTCTGTATTGGACTGTGTCAATCTGTACACCCAGAAATACGGTAACACGTGACGGAGTCAGATCGCTTTTCTGTAGGTTTATGACAAAACCGAGACACTCCAGGTGAGAGATCACCTTAAGGGAGTGTGACAGCGCCTGCCTTCTGCTTCCAGCCAGAATTAGCAGGTCGTCCAGGTAATTCAAGACCCTGAGTCCTTGATTTCTAAGAGGGGTCAGGGCTGCATCCAGACATTTAGTAAATGTACGCGGAGCAATCTTTAAACCGAAGGGTAAGGCTTTGAATTCATAAGCGTTACCTTCGAATGCAAAACGGAGGAACTTTCTGTGTCTCCTCCACACGCCTATATGGAAGTAGGCGTCTTTCAAATCCACTGTACACATGTAGTCTCCTGGTCTCACAGACTGGAGAACTTGCCGTAGTGTAAGCATCTTGAACTTGAAAGTTTTAATTTTTTTGTTGAGAGTCCTGAGATCCAGAATCGGTCTCAAGGAATGGTCCTTTTTGGGCACTAGGAAGTACATGCTGTAGTGGCCAGAACATAGTTTGCGTCCTCAGACCAAACTAATCACTCCCTTTTGCAGCATCGTTGAAACTTCCTCCCTCAGCACGTGTGCGCGTGCAAGGTTGATCTTAGATTGCAACACCCCTGAGAAACGGGACGGTGTCTTTGAGAACTGCAACTTGAGCACGTGACGTATTGTTGTCATGACCCAATCATTTGGTAGACATGCCTCCCATACCTGCGCATGCGCGCTGAGCCTGGATGTCATGTTGAATTGCTGCTCCTTGTGTTTCAGCGCTGAAGGGGTGACCTTTGACCCCTCTCGCGCCTTTTCGAGCAGACTGCTTGGCCCAACAGAAGATATTGCGAGATCAGGCCGTCTCTGGCGGATCTCGTGTATCTTGCTGTGGTTCATAGTTTGACCGGGAGGTCTGGGTTTTATAAAAATGGGACCCGAGTCAAGAACCAAGGTAGTCTGTGCTTTGGTACTTTTATTTTTGTACATGTCTGAAACATTGTCTGTTTTGTTTACATATACAGTAGGCAAGTCTTATTTGGTGTGCGCACACATGTCACTAGCTCCTCATAGTTTTTTATGAGCAGAGACTGGGATCAGAAAGTTAGGTTCCCGTACCTCGTGGGCGGGCGAACCTGTAAAATTATCAGTTCGTCCTGGTTCATCAGGTCCGGAACTGGTTTCCGTAGGAAGAGGTCGAAGCAGCACTCAGACAGTACTGAGAGGCCTCACAGTCCCCAGCGGGTCTCTTTCGTGGGAGACCACGCGTGTTTTCCTTTGGTAGGGCAAATTTTTCCTTGGCAAACCCTCGTGGAGGGCATCCGCTTGTTTGCGTCTTTGTTCCAGCCTTGCCTGGACACGTTCAAGGGCTCTCCCAAAGAGTCCCGTCGACTCGATCGGGTGCTGTAGGAAAGTGGACCTCTGGTTCTCCGGGAGCTCCGACAGTGTTAGCCAAAGATGGCGCTGGGCGACAACTATTTCTGCCATTGCTTTGCCTTGGGAAATAGCTACTGTTCCCATCATGCTGAGCACGAGGTCGGAGGCACGGCGGGCCTCCTCTATGGCCTCGGTTGTGGCTTGTTCATCTTTTGTTACCTGGATATCCTGTAGTTTTTCTGCCAGGTAGGCCTGTACCATGCTCGACGTATTCATTGCGCGAGCCGCAAGGCCTTGGGCCTTGTAGCACTTCTCGAGTTGTTTCTCCGAAGCGTGGCAGGCTCTGCTGGGTAGCATTGGTTTCATCCCCGTGGCTATGGGAGCCAGGTGAGCCACCAGAGACTCCTCTATCGGAGGTGCGCTAGCAAGGCCCAGAGCCTCCATTCCCGCGACATCCAAGAGTCGGGACAATGGCAGCATGATGGGAGCCCTGGGTTCCGCCCAGGAGCGTTTGAGTTCCATGAGAAAGTCCGGAAAAATTGGCATTTTCTGCGACGTTGTCGGTTGCTTTGCGTAGAAATAGTTTCCCGCCAGCCTCGTAGCCTGATGGCGAGGCGTGGGGTCGGGCCACGTGACCTGCAGGGCATCAGTGGCCCTATGGCACAGGTCGAACAGAGCAGGTACCGACAAGTCCGGTTCTGGAAGGTTCTGCGCCAGGTTCTGGGAGGAATGAACAGTTTCTCCCTTGTCACCATGTTCGGCGTCTATGTCGGACACTTCTGGCGTCGAGTCCTCGACGGCAAGTGAGGAATCCGACACATTTTCCTCCCTGACTCGGCCACTGCACTCCAGGTCCACGTTTTCAGGCTCCGGTTCTGGAGCAGGCAGGTTAGTGCATCATGCGACCTTCATCGCAGCGGTCCTTGCCATAGATTTGGCCAACGTGTCCGTGTGGCGTTTCCTCACTGTGGCCGTCATTCGACGACAGTGGGGGCAGAAGTCGGGGGATTCCAGCACTTTCCTTGCGTGCAGGATCCCTAGGCAGACGGGACAGGCCTCGTGGGTGTCCGTCGCCGAGAGGGAGTAGCCGCATCCGCTGGGGCATGGGCGCGAGCGAGGACTCGTCGTCCTGGTTTTCTTCTGCTTTGTCCTCCGTTTTCCTTTCTCGGGAGCCATGTCCGGAGACGAGAAGAGTAGAAGTTGGTCCTAGTTTCCCTCTTTTGTTCGAAGCCGTCTTCTCCGTTGTCTTGCTTTCGCTAGTAGACTGTTAGAGATTAGCAGAAGGTTGTGACGCAGTTAGCGTCATTGAGCGAAGCTGCGGAAAAGGAAGAAAACTTTGAGGTAAGTAGAAAAATGCTGGACTAGCTTTCGCCATCCCAGCAATATGCAGGAAATTTTTCTCTGTACGCTCAGTGTAGGGAGCAAGCTCACCTCAATCAAGCGACGCGACAACAGAGAAGTCTCGCGATGTTCAGGTGTTTTAGCGAGGTGAAGGGCAAAAAGAGAAAGATGGAGGGGCGTCAGTCGCTTAAGTACCTAAAAGGCGGTACCTCTGGTGCGGGGTCACGCCCCCTGCCGTAAAAGGCGTGAATGTATTCCTTCAGGTAATCGCGCGGGGGCGCAATTCCCATAGCAAGTATGTTGCACCGAGAGACCAAACTGAAAGGGAACGTCTCATCAGCAACAAAACAAAAAAAAGTCCGGATTACCTGACTGAACATTGTGGAAGTTATTTTCTACAAACTAATTTGTCAGTTGATTAGCACCACTGCCCACTTGCACAAATATGTCTGAGTTGTTTGAGATCTATTCATGCATATATTTTCTTTAGCTGTGTTTCTTTCTGGGTCATGGGGTAGCTGGCACCTATCATCAGCAGTCGCTGTGCAAGAGGCGGGCCACATCTGCGGGCCACACCCGCAACAAGTCCGCACACAGACACAGAAAAAAAATGAGACAAACAACCAGTCACACTCTCACCCACATCAAGGGACAATTTAATGTTACCAAATAACAAAGCAAGCATGATTTTACTCTTTGGGAGTTAACTGGACATTTCATCAGGGTATAAATTTAATTCAAGCACAGAACCATCCCCACTCAGTAACAGGAACTGAGTCACATGAAAAAATAAAAAAATAAAAAAATAAAATAAATTACTTTCCTTTCTTAAAATTAAGTATTGTGATGTTTCCTGTTGCACTTGAGGTTTTTACGGTTAGAAGGGTTAAAGGTGGGGTCCCCCCTGAAGTGTCACAGCTTGAACAGTAATACATTTTTCAGTACAAGTGGTTATTTTGTATGATTCACAAGTACACTCAAATCAAAAAGTACATATGAGAACAAACACATTATTAGGAATACATACATAGGAAAAGTTTAAGCAACAAGTTGTACAGAACATGGCACTTACTTTACATGAAATATCCAATCAGTTACATTTTGAAAACACCCTTTTTTTTCTCTCACTATTTTAGAAATGAAGTGTTCAACAAATTATGGATAGATCTTTGCCCCCGTTTGGAAACACTATCTGTAAATATGCCTTTTAGAAGAAAAAAAAAAAGCCAAAACTTTGCAGAATAATGTCAGGATGAACACATGATTTATTACTTTAGCTAGATCTGTCAGGGAAAAAAAAGTTATTTAGTCTTGTGTGAATTTTTGCAGCAAAAATGAAACTAAATAAATAATGAAGCTTAAAAAAATATATTACAGGAATACCTTTGGCAGCAGTGTCAATGACTCTACAAACAGTCTGTATTTGCAAAGCAGTACATGTGCTTAAATGGCTTCTCATAAAGGGGTGGATAGAAGAAGCAGAAAAACAATTGGTCAGTGATACTGTATAAATCATACTGCAAAGAGCAAAGACGTCTGCACCAAGGAACCATGAAGGCTTTGTGCGCTGCTGTTATTGTGCTGAGCTTCATCTCAGTGGGCCAGCCTGCACCGCTGACCTGTGATATGCTAAAACAGCCAGTAGAGAAAGGTCCAGACGTAAGTCTTTGTCTCCTGTTATAAGTAACACTATCTGTTTTAAACTACTGTGGTTTGTGAATAACTTTTGTTGTAATTCACAAAATATTAAAACTGTTTTGCTATTTAATTTCAGTTGTCTGGAAGATGGTACTACATAGCTATATCAACAGAGGTCTGTTTGCCTGCAACACTACTGAATAGTATTATTTGGCCAAGTTTCTCCATGGATGTAACTTCTAAAGACACGCCCAACCTCTTTGATGGCCTTGCTAGAGTTAAAATGTAAGGGACATATTTATGTATTTATTTAAAAAACAATAATGAAAATGCACAATGACTGGGTCAAATTTGTATTTTTTGATTACTTCTTGTTTTGGTGTTTATTCTTCTATAAATTCTTCCCAGGTATGGATATTGCTTCAATGATTCTGAGTCGTATCGCTACGAGAACAACAAAATATATGATGTTGACAGTGAAAGTAAGAGTTTTGCTTTATATATATATGTTTGCCTCTCCTTCTTCAGACCTTTACTTTGCAGATTTTCTTGCTATTTGTATGCATGTTATTCACAAACTGGCTTTCTTTCATGTTCTGCAATTTCCAGTTGCAAGACTGAAATGTAATAGCCCAATAAACCTAGATTTCAATAAAAATGTTTTATTTTTGTGACTAAATCCCTTTGGTTTTAGATGCATTTAATGTTTTCTACACATTTGGATTGTTGGACGTTAAAGTCAAAGTCAAAGTCAAAGTCAACTTTATTGTCAGATCTGCAATATGTACAGTACAGGACATACACAGGACCGAAATTGCGTTTCTCTCAGTCCCTCGGTGCAACAGTAAACATCTAAACATTGAAACACTGAAACATATAATAATAGACATAAGCATAAAATAGTAAAACTAACACTGTCCTGAGTTTTTTGCATAGTGGTATAAGAGTATGAAAATTTACACCAACTCTAAAACTAAAACATTAAACATTTAATGAACATAATATTGTCCTGAGTTTTTGCATACTAGTATAAAAAAAGAGTATAAAAAGTATAACTAAAATAAACTAAAGGTTTCTAGCATTGACATTTGCAAAGTGGCAAAGCAGCATATGAGTCAATGTACACAGTATATGTATGAGGTAGTAGTTGATGTTGTTATAGTGTAACATTACAGTTTTATTTTCATACAACCCAATTTCATTGTTCACAATGTTTCCAACAGATAACCCCACTGGTGATCCAGATGTTCTGCTGCACACTAGCTGCCATGACTGCCTTGCTGCAAAAACCGATGAAGTCATCGAAAGTCTTGTGTTCCTCAGTAAGAAAAATAAAAAATAGACTACACAGACATGACAACATTTATCTTGTAAAAGTCTCAAAGCAATGGAGAAACATGCAATTTTTTTACAAGAATTTGTTTTTTTAATGAGGGTGTGGTGGATGCTGTGGTGAGCATGTTGCATCCATGGCTTGGTTCTCCATGGAGGTTATAGTCACTACAGCTCAACAGAAAGTTGTTCTAAATGACCACATTTGTCATGTCCTCAAATGTTTTAATTCCAACATGGTCTATTCCAAATTAAAATTTGCTTCCATTCAATGGTAAAATGGTAAATGGACTATAGCACATTTCTATCTAATCTTCTTCTTTTTTTTTTTTGGTTTTCCCTCTTCAGGGGTCACCAAAGGGAGTCAGTGTACTCCATCTCACTCTGTACTCTGACCTCACTCCAACTACCTCCATGTCCTCTCTAACTGGGAGATGGTGCAGGAGCAGGGCAGCTGACTCGGGACCCGACGGTCCTGGGCTTAATCCCCGGTCATTGCATATCTTGTGGTGTCTCTGAGCAGGACACCAAGTCCCAAATTGCTCCCCGGGCCCTTACATAGCTGCCCACTGCTCCACCTGGGTGTATCCCAGGTGCAATGGGCTTAATACAGAGAGCAAATTTCATCATTGTATGGGAACATACAATGATGACATATAGCACTTTATTTATTTATTTATTTATTTATTTATTTATTTATTTATATGTCCTCTTTGGCCTTCCTCTTTGTCTTTTTCCTGGCAGCTGCATTTCTAACATCCTAACATCCATACCCACTGTCCCTCCTCTGGACATGTCCAGACCATCTCAGTCTGGCCTCTCTAACTTTATCTCCCAGTTGTTAACATGTGCTGTACCTCTGATGAGCTCATTCCTAATTTTATCCATCCTTGTCAACTCAACTCAACTTTATTATTAGGTCCCCGAGGGGCAATTCATTTACAGCAGGTAATGGTAATAGTAGTGAGACAGCCAACAAATTAATTCATACAAACTAGAATATTAAACAGGAAAAAAGAATAAAAATAATAAAAAAGTATAAAAAAGTACCTCCATTACAGATTAAATACAAGAGACATTTCAGAGGGTACAAAAAAGAGCAAATAGTTCTTCCTTAAAAACATTTAGTAAGATTCAAGATAAATACATAGGAATGAGATAATCTTTAAAACTATTGTTTGTTTAAAAAGCCAATGGCTGAGGGGATGAAGGAGTTTTTTAATCTGTTTGTTCTACACTTTGGTAGGCCGTATCTTCTACCTGAAAGCAGCAGATTGAACTCAGCGTGTAGGGGATGAGTGGGATCTGCCAAGATTTTTCTAGCCTTAGATATAGATCTGGACTTATAAAGATCCAAGATGCCATTCAATTGAATCCCTATAATTTTCCCGCATTCTTTAATAACACACTGTTAACGATTTCGGTTTTTCAAGTTCATCAGCCCAAACCAACAAAGAAACGAAAAAGTGAGAACAGATTCTATAAAACAACTGTAGAACATTTTCATGAAGGTACAGTCAATTTTTAAACTCCTTAGTTTCCTGAGGAAATGCATCCTTTGATGGGCTTTCCGACATATTACATCTGACTGAGACTCAAATTTCAATGTACTGTACATTGTATTATCCATGACAATGCCATGGTATTTATATTCCTCTACCTCTTCCACAGCCTGACCATAAATGGTAACAGGAGGGAGAGGGGCAGAAGGCTTCCTAAAGTCTATGCTCATCATTTTAGTTTTAGATGCATTTATGTGCAGGAAGGATGACTGGCACCACGCCAAAAAGTCCTGCAGAGCATTATCATGGCCTGTCTGAACATTTCCATTTAACAGAGACACTAACTGAGTCATCAGCAAACTTTATAATGTGATGATTCACATGGTGACTTTGGCACATGTTTGTATAAAGAACAAACAGCAAAGGAGATAGGATGCAACCCTGAGGTGCACCTGTGGAGGACACCACAGCATCAGAAAGTGTGCCATTTAATTTGACCCGCTGTAAACTGTTTGTTAAAAAATCACTTTGCCACACAATTAGAGCTACATCCACATTGCATTATTTCAATCTCTCTGCCAATCTCTCTGTCACTCCTAAGGAGAACCTCAATATCTTCATTTCTGCCACTTCCAGTTCATTCTCCTGTCTTTTTGTCAGTGCCACTGTCTCCAGGCCATACAACATAACTGGTCTCACCACTGTCTTGTAAACTTTTCCTTTGACCTTTGCTGATACCCTTTTGTTACAAATCACTCCCGAAACTTTTCTCCATTCACGCCCTCCTGTGTGGACTCCCTTTTACACTTCTTTCCCACACTCACCATTTTCCTCGACAGTGGACCCCAAGTACTTGAAGTCCTGCACCTTTGAGACCTTGGCTCCTTGTAGCCTCACTGTTCCACCAGCCTCCCTCTCATTCACACACATGTAATCTGTCTTACTATGGCTGACTTTCATTCATCTTCTTTCAAGCGCATACTTCCACCTCTCCAAGTTCTCTTCCACCTGTTCCCTGTTCTCAACAAAGATAATGTCATCTGTAAACATCATAGTCCATGGGGATTCCTGCCTGACCTCATCTATTAATCAGTCCATCACCAGAGCAAACAAGAAGGGGCTCAGATCCAATCCTTGATGCAATCCCACCTCCACCTTGAAGCTAACTCTCACTCCTACAGCACATCTCACCACTGTCCAGCTGTCCTCTTACATATTCTGTATCAGTCTAACACACTGAACTTCTCTGCCGCTCCAGATTATCTCATGCAATACCACACCTCTTTCCTTAGGGTCTTCACCTGCTCTGCCCCTCACCTCTGGAACTCTCTACCGCCAGACTTATGAAACACCACCTCTCTTTCTCTGCTTAAGACTGCTCTGAAAACACATCTCTTTAGACTCGTTTATCCATAACTTTGCTGTATGTATTTTATATTCTTTATGCATTTTATATTCTTTCTGTATTTTATGTTTCAATTTATATCTGTTAACCTTTGCACTGTGCTTGTTTGTTACAATATTTCTATGTTTTTTGCTGTAAAGTGTCCTTGGGTGTCCTAAAAGGTGCTTTTTTTAAATACATTTATTATTATTATTATTATTAATAATAATAATAATATTTCTGTCTCCTCTCTTCAGTCATCCTACTTCAATATTTTTTCTTGGGTAAACTCGATCTTTAAATGGCATCCTGCACTTCACTATTCCCCCCCCAGGTTTCCTTATCATCCATTCTCTGTCCAGATGACACACCAAGTACCTTCCTACCTGTCTTTAATTACTGTTGCTGTAGTAGCCCAGTCATTTGGAAGCTCTGTCTTATCGCCCAGAGTCTTTGATAGCTCCTCTCTGAATTTCTCACAGCATTCTTCCTTTCTTCAGCTTCCACCATTTGGTCTTCTTCTTGGATTTTATTAAATGTATCAGAGTCAGAGTCAGAGAGTCTTTATTGTCATTTGCACCGCATGTGGTACATGAGATGAAAACGAGATTATGTACACGAGGTCCCAGTTACATCCAACAACAAATGAAAGAGAAAAACAGTAATAACATCTAGAACTAACTAAGAAAAACATCAACTAGTAATACACAGCAGCACGAACATGAGTTTGTATGAGCAGATGGTCACAGATGAACACAGATGAACACAGCAACAAGAAAACAGATCAGCATCAGTATGATGTGATATTTTGCAGTGTTTATTTTTTATTTTATTTTTATTTATTCATGAGTCTAACAGCCTCAGGGTAGAAGCTGTTCCTCAGTCTAGTGGTTCTACACTTGATGCTCCTCAACCTCCGTCCTGAGGGGAGTGGGGCAAAGAGTGAGTGTGCTGGGTGAGTGAGGTCTTTCATGATGCAGGTGGCTCTTTTCCTGCATCTGGAGGTGTAAATGTCTGTGATGGTGGGGAGACTGACTCCAACAGACTTCTGTGCAGCCTTCACCACTCTCTGCAGAGCTTTCCTCTCTTCAACTGTGCAGCCTCCATGCCACACGTTGATGCTGGAGCACAGGATGCTCTCCACTGCACACCTGTAGAAGGAGGTGAGGACTGGGCTGCTCAGACCAGCTCGTCTCAGCCGTCTGAGGAAGTAGAGTCTCTGATGACCTTTCTTGATCAGGCTGGTGGTGTTGTTGCTCCAGCTGAGGTTATCATTCATGTGTACACCCAAGTATTTGTAGCTGGAGACCACTTCCACTGCAGACCCACCTATTTTCAGTGGGGCATGGTGTGTTTGTTCCTTCTGAAGTCCACAATCATCTCCTTTGTCTTCTTCACATTCATGTGAAGATTGTTCTCTTTGCACCAGCTCTCCAGGTGTTCCACCTCCTGTCTGTAGCTGGACTCATCATTGTTTGTAATGCATCCCACCACCGCTGTATCATCTGCAAACTTAACAATATGACAGCCTGGAAGTGTGGCTGTACAATCATATGTGAGCAGAGTGAACAGAAGGGGGCTCAGCACACATCCCTGAGGAGAGCCAGTGCTGAGGGTTATGGTGGAGGAGGAGAAGTTGTGGATCTTCACGGACTGTGGTCTATCTGTTAAGAAGTCTAGTATCCAGTTACAAATAGAGGGGCTTAGTCCAAGTGTAGATAGTTTGTCTATCAGAGTTTGGGGGATCATGGTGTTGAAGGCAGATGTGAAGTCCACAAAGAGCAGACGCACGTATGAGTCTTTCTGATCCAGGTGGGTGAGAGCAGTGTGGACCACGGAAGAAATGGCGTCCTCTGTTGATCGGTTCTCACGGTATGCGTATTGATGAGGGTCCTCATTGATGTTGACGGTTGCCTTGATGTGGGACATGACCAGTTTCTCAAAACATTTAGCGACTATCGGGGTGAGGGCCACTGGTCTATAGTCATTCAGACCAGTCACTGTGGAGCTCTTTGGGACTGGGATGATGGTCGCGGTCTTCAGGCAGGTGGGAACTGACTCCAGTGCAAGTGAGGTGGTGAAGATGTCAGCCAGCACCTCACAGAGCTGGTCCGCACATTCCTTCAGAACTTTCCCTGGGATGTTGTCTGGTCCGGTTGCTTTATGAGGATTAATCTTTCTGAGACTGCCTCTCACTTCTGCTGCGGACACCCTGAGATGCTCTTCATCTGGTGATGAGGTGAGTCTGGTGCTAGCAGGTCTGTTTGGATCATCAAAACGTGCATAAAACTTATTGAGGGCATCAGGCAGAGATGGGTCCCTGGGGCATTGTTTGTTTTTGCCTTTGTAATCTGTTATGCATTTAATACCCTTCCACATGCTCCGTGGGTCTTGTGAGGTGAACTGTCCCTCGATCCTCTGTGCATACGTGGCCTTGGCCTTCTTAATGCCATCCTTCAGTTCATTCCTGCTCTTTCTCAGTTCCACTTTATCTCCTGACTTGAATGCAGTGTCTCTGGCTGCTAGTAAGGCGTGAACTTCTTTATTTAACCAGGGTTTCCGGTTCGGGTAGGATTTCACATATTTTTTTATGGAAACATTCTCAGAGCATGTACTGATGTAACCCAGGACTGAGGAAGCGTACAGTTCCATGTCCACTGAACTTCCATCAGTGGCTGCTTCTCTGAAAACAGACCAGTTTGTCCTCTCAAAACAGTCTCTCAACAAGGGGGAACTATCTTGAGGCCAGATTGTTATTTCTCTTTGTTCCGGCTTGGACCGCCTGAGTGGAGGGAGTTCTCTTGGCGCCAGGATCAGAGACTCGTGGTCGGAAGATCCGAGCGCTGGGCGTGTCTTCGCCGTGTATGCCCCCTTTACATTTGTGAAGACTTGGTCGAGCGTTTTATCTCCTCTCGTAGCTGTGAAGACGTTCTTATTGAAGGCTGGGAGGGAGACTTGAAGATCAGCGTGATTGACGTCCCCGCAAACAATGAAAAGCCCCTCAGGATATTTACACTGCAGCGAGGTGAGTAAGTCATGAATTTCTCTCTGGGCGTCATTAGCATTAGCATCAGGGGCTATGTAAATAACGCTGATTATGATCACTGAATAGTCACGTGGCATATAATGCGGCCGACACCTTAACGTGATCAACTCCACGGCAGCTGAACAAGCTCTTTTTATCACAGCACAGTTCGTGCACCAATCTTTGTGTACGTAAATACAAACACCGCCGCCTCGCGTTTTCCCCGTAGTCTCGGTGCACCGGTCTGTTCTGAAGAAGAGCCGGTCGTCCAGCTCGTAAACTGAGTCTGGAGTGTCCTCAGAAATCCACGTTTCAGTAAGACAAAGCACGGAACATCTTCTCATCTCCTCCGACGTGGTCACCCTCAAACGAAGTAGATCCATCTTGTTGTCGAGCGAGCGCACGTTAGACAGAAAAAGAGCCGGCATCGGGGGTTTACCGGTTTTAGCGTCTGCCCGCATTCTCGTCATAATTCCTGCACGACAACCTCTCTTCTTTCCACGAGAGCATCGCTTTCTTTTCTTTCCCCTGGAGTGCATCTGCTTCCAGAAGGACGTTTTTAGCAGGTCCAATCTTCCGAGCTCTGATTTGAGTTCGTTGCTGATTTCAGCTGTGCCCTGTGGTAAATCCGCTCCGATTCTTAACAGATCAGTTCGGCTGTAATTCACCCGCAAAAAACGCGCAGAGTCAGGTACAAAAACACTATTAAAACTACTAAAAACTAGAGATGTTCCGGGAACTCGTGAAGCTGCGGCTGCACTGAGCGCGGCCATCTTGCCACAAAGATTATTAGGAAATGTATCTTGGTTATAACAACAGTCATTCTACACACAACCATCTGATGCTGTCTGGCCACAGCCCCCTGCCATAACCTTACAGTCTCCAATCTCCATCAAGTTTCCTCTTCTAAACAGAATGTAGTTGACCTGCGTACTCCTTCATCCACTCTTATAGGTCACTTTATGTTCCTACCTCTTTTGGAAATTGGTGTTGACTACCGCCATTTCCATTCTCTTTGCAAAATCCTCTACCATCTGTCCTTCCTTGTTTCTATGCCTTCTAATCAAGATACTCAACGTGCTTTACAACACAATCTGTGCCCTCATTTATCTCTACACACATCCATAGCTACAGTGCTCTACTATATCTCTGCAAAGCTAATCTGAACCTGTAGAGATTAGTCAGTGCTTTGCTTTGGATCACATTCATACACCCATGGGACACACATCGGAGTCAGTAAGGGGTTCAGTGTCTTGTCCAAGGACACTTGTGGCTGGTGGTGGAATCGAACCCCCAAGTCTCCCATTGGAGATTGACCACTCTAACCACTCAGCCACAGCTGCCCCTGGGCACATGGGCACAGACTAATTGACAGGTCAGATCCGTAACAAAATTATTAAAGTTGACTTTACCCTTCATAATCACTGGATCAAAACTGCCCAACAAAATGAACTAAACACAAAATATGAAAATTTGTGGCAAATTTCATGAAGTGGCCCAAAGCTAAACATGGTTTCTACTCTAAAATCGGTGTAGGGACACCTTTACAGTTTTGCTAAATTATAAAGTTGCAATGTTTTTTTGAGTAAAACTAAACAAAGACACACTCAAAGAGAATATCATCACATCTCTTGTGTTCACTTCATCAGGTCGGAGACCAACCGTCACCACTGCTGAGCTGCAAGAGTTTGAGAAGCAGGCTGAGTGTTTTGGTTGGTCCAAACCAGTGGTTTTAAACACAGACCATGGTGAGATTATTTATTGTCTTTTGTCAATCAAAATATGGAACAGAAAATTATATGAATTATTTAAAGTCATGAACAGAAATTGGTATAAAGCAGTTGGGATATCAGTTTTTGTTGCCAGTTTCCTATTTTTAAAATCCAATTAACAGATATTTTAATAGTCCTCTGCCTTTGTCCACCAGGCAGAAGCTTGATTCTTGTTTTATGGTATTACTCAGCCACAGGAAAGAAAAAAAAAAACAAGTTAATTTTAATGTTTTACGTGTGTGTGTGTGTGTGTGTGCACGCGTGCGTGTGTGCATGCGTGTGTGTGCGTGCGTGTGTGTGTGTGCAGACCAGAAGATCAGATTGTATTTTTTTAAACATATTTTTTCTATTTTTTCATTACAGACTATAATAACTGCCCGACTGTTGATGACAACATGAATGAGGAAGCAGTTGAACAATTAGTGAAAACCTTTTTTCCCAGGATGATTGAAAGAATCAAGAATACCCATCATAATATTTTCAAATGTGTCTCAGACATGATTGCCTATTATGGAAACTCTCCTTTTGCTTTAAAGTAAGCAAGAGTTGCTTTTCAACCAGTAATGCTTATTGTGGCCCTTTAACAAGAGTGTGAAATTGGACAGAATAGCTA
>JBBPBX010060000.1:1554-21580 GCA_038048925.1 Garcialebias charrua
GGCAGCTAGCCAAAGTAAAAGCCATCCTTCCTAGACAGCACTTCGAAACAGCAATCCATGCATTTGTGACAACACGGCTGGATTACTGTAATTCACTTTATGTTGGTATTAGTGATCTGTGTACTTCCCAGCTTCAGAGGGTTCAAAATGCAGCTGCACGACTCTTAACAGGTACACGAAAATTTGATCACATTTCCCCTGTTTTGGCATCTTTGCACTGGTTACCGGTGCGTTACAGGATTCATTTTAAAATACTTTTATTTACTTTTAAAGCTCTAAATGGCCATGCCCCTCCATACCTGTCAGAGCTGCTGCATTACTACACACCCTCTCGTTCGCTCAGGTCAGCTGACCAGTTGCTTCTGAGGGTACCGAGGACAAAGCGCAAGCTTAGAGGGGACCGTGCTTTCTCTGTGGTAGCTCCTAAGCTCTGGAATGACCTCCCATTAGACATAAGACAGGCCTCTTCACTTGCTGTTTTTAAGTCTCTTCTTAAAACCCATCTTTTTTCTTTGGCTTTTGGTACAATCTGAGATGTTTTAACTTTGTTTTATTGTTTTATTGTATTCATAATTTATTATTTTAGTACTGTTTTTAGTCCCTTCCATTTTATGATTGTATTGTATTTTGTGATTGTGTGTACAGCACTTTGGTCCTGTTGGGTGCATAAAGTGCTCTATAAATAAAGTTGGTATGGTATGGTATGGTATACCCAGACTCAGTTGCCTTGGGCAGAATGGATCAGAGCTTGGGGATTTTTGTACAGGTACGTTCCATCAGTGTGTGGGAGACTAAATGATTCTCACTTAAAGAAACTGGTCCAGATGTACGACGGAGCTTTAAAAAAATTACATTATGAGAAAAAAGTCTTAAAATTACGAGAAAAAAGTCATATTATCACGAGAATAAAGTCATAATATTATGAGACTAAAGTCATAATATTACGAGAATAAAGTTGTAATATTACAAGAATAAATTCATAATTTTATGAGAATAGTCATAATATTAAGAGAATAAAGTCATAATATTATGAGAATAAAGTCATAATGTTACGAGAATAAAGTTGTAATATTACAAGAATAAAGTCATAACTTTACGAGAATAAAGTCATAATATCATGAGAATAAAGTTATAATATTATGAGAATAAAGTCATAATATTACGAGAATAAAGTCATAATATTATGAGACTAAAGTCATAATATTACGAGAATAAAGTTGTAATATTACAAGAATAAATTCATAATTTTATGAGAATAGTCATAATATTAAGAGAATAAAGTCATAATATTATGAGAATAAAGTCATAATGTTACGAGAATAAAGTTGTAATATTACAAGAATAAAGTCATAACTTTACGAGAATAAAGTCATAATATCATGATAATAAAGTTATAATATTATGAGAATAAAGTCATAATATTACGAGAATAAAGTCATAATATTATGAGAATTAATCATAATATTACCATACCATACAGTTTTATTATAGAGCACTTAAAACAGCAACAAGGCCAACCAAAGTGCTGATATACAAGAATAAAATCATAATATTACGAGAAAACATTTTTTACGAGAATAAAGTCATAACACATCACGGGTTGGCTCGCACCTGCTGTGGACAGACTCCCATGTGAGTCACTGTGTTTATGAAGTAGTCCGCAATCATTTTGTGAAATATGCCTCCATCCACATTACAGGTAGTCCCCGACTTACGAGCGCTCTTACATACGAGGTCCCGGACTTACAAGCTAGCGAACGAGCAGTAAATTTGTAAAAAATACTGCACTTTTTTGTGTTTTTAGATGAAAGTGTGTTAGCTAACTGTTTGGAAACACGTTTCTGAGCATGTTCATGAACTAGTATGAACGTTTTTGATGAAAAACGAGTGTTCGCAGTAGCGCTAGCTTAAATTTTCCGACTTACGACCAAAAATCCGGACTTACGAGAACACGTGTTTCATGTTCCGACATACGAATTTTCGTCTTACAAGCGACTCGCAGGTACGGAACTCGCTCGTAAGTTGGGGACTACCTGTATGTCACGACTAAATATGTCAATGGAGCCTTTAATTGCAATGTCATACAACTTCAGTTTATCATAAGAATCCATATACCACAGTGCGCTGGGCCCCCTGTCATTGTACTGCTGACATCAATGTTCATCTTTTTATCGCAGCTGTAAAAGACTGCTTTTTTGTGTTGGAGTTCTGATAATATTACAAGTTGTAATTCTAGTAATATAACGACTTTATTCTCGTAATAATATGACATTATTCTTGTAATACTATGACTTTATTTTTGTAATAATACAACTTTGTTCTCGGAATACTATGACTTAATTCTCATAATATTATGACTTTATTCTCGTAATACTAAAACTTTTTTCTCATAATATTGTGACTTTATTCGCATATTGTTCTACTTTATTCTTGTAATAATACAACTTTATTCTCATAATATTATGAATTAATTCTCGTAATACTTCAACTTTATTCTCATAATATTATGACTTTATTCTCGTAATACTACAATTTTATTCTCATGATATTGTGACTTTATTCTCGTATTATTCAACTTTTTTCTTGTAATCATACAACTTTATTCTCATAGTATTATGAATTAATTCTTGTAATACTATAATTTTTTTCTCATAATATCATAAATTCATTCTTGTGATACTACAACTTTATTCTCATAATAATATGACTTTATTCTCATAATATTATGAATTTATTCTCATAAAATTATGACTTTATTCTTGTAATACTACGACTTTATTCTCATAATATTATGACTTTATTATCGTAATACTACGACTTTATTACCATAATATTGTGACTTTATTCTCGTATTATTCAACTTTATTCTTATAATAATACGACTTTATTCTTGTAATATTATGAATTCATTCGCGTAATACTACAACTTTATTTTCATAATACTATGACTTTATTCTCGTAATACTATGACTTTATTATCATAATATTGTGACTTTATTCTCGTATTATTCGACTTTATTCTTGTAATATTCCAACTTTATTCGAGTAAATTAAGACTTTATTCTCATAATATTTCAACAGTATTCTTGTACGACTTTATTCTCGTAATATTAATACTCTATTTTCATACATTTACGACTTTATTCTGGTAATCTAAAAAAGCTAAGTCTGGTCCTCTGGACATTCAAAAAAACAAAACAAAACAAGGCAAAAAAAATTATAGAAACGTTTTGTCTTTTGTCCGAAAGACTTCCTCAGTCTGAGGTGCTGTATTCTCGTAATACTACAACTTTATTATTGTACTATTATGACTTTATTCTCGTAATACTATGACTTTATTACCGTTTGTAATATTTTTTTTTCCTTAGCGTGTTCCTAATACTCCATCATACAGATGACATGTTTTAACTCAGGTTATGACAGTGGGGTATCTTTGTGTAGCTACTTTAAAACTTGAGATTTTGGCAACACTATTGAGTTGTAGTCTACTGCATTTTAATTATTTATTTGTTTATTCCTTACAGCTGACTCTTTATCCCAATCCTCTCTCAATATAATTCAGTCATAAACTGCAAGAAGTGATCCCTGACAATAAATGATGATTTATGTCAAAGGAGTACAAATTGTTTCATGAGAACACTGTGCTCAGACTGTTCTTTCTTTCTACTTTCATGTGTTTGTTGGTTCTGATGCTAACACCACCTGGCATGGATAGTTTTAGTGCAATACCTTTAATTAAATATTTTGAAACAGCAAAAAATAATAAAGATGTAAAACAAAATCAGCAGTAGTTTTATTTAACCGCGTTTTGACTGTCCAACCTAGATTTTATTCACCCCAAACTGCATCAACATTTCTTTTCAGCCTCAGTTTGTTGTGTTTCCACTACAGTCTGTGGTTTAGGCTTGATTGAGAAACTTAACTCCACCGACGTGTGTCACCTGCTGAAGAGTTGCAGCTGCTCAGGTGGCAGCTTCCTAAAGACAAAAGAAAAAGAGTTGTCTCAGAAGTCTCTAAACAGTTTCACGACGGTCACATTTCAAAACACGAGTAAAATCACTCACAACTTTATGTTAATGTGTTGTGTAGCTGCAACAGATTTTAATGAACGGTGCACTTTGTCTGCTCCGACTGAGGAAAACAGCAATGTACTGAAGGTTTTATCTCTAATTTGTTCTCAATTATTACCCTCCAAAACAGAAATAAAATTACTAAAAACTTTAAGGAAAAATGTAACATGTTTTATAATTGTGGGGTAACTTTCTACTAATAGTTTATTTAGATGCTGGTTCCTGTGGTGGAAAAAGATGGGCTAAACTAGTACTGTATTTCAGCACAGTGGCTCAGTTGGTAACCGCTGTCTCTCAGCGAGAAGGTTGCTGGATCAAATCCTGGTCGGCCTTTCTGAGTGGAG
The DNA here is from genome assembly GCA_038048925.1 of Garcialebias charrua. Classification (NCBI taxonomy): domain Eukaryota; kingdom Metazoa; phylum Chordata; class Actinopteri; order Cyprinodontiformes; family Rivulidae; genus Garcialebias; species Garcialebias charrua. The sequence continues at coordinate 5,969 of JBBPBX010060000.1, forward strand.
TTTGTATATTCTCTTTGTGTATGCATTGGTACTCCATTTTCCTCCCACAAACCAAAAACATGCATGTTAGGCTGATTGGTATCTCAAAATTGTCCCTAGGTGAGAGTGAGAGAGTGAATGGTTGTCTTGTTTGTCCTACACCCCAAGGATAAAGGACACTCTTTTGAGGACCAAAATGTTCACATTATGGACCGAGAAGACGATAGTTTGAGAAGGGCGTGAATGAAGCCAATTACGTTAAAAGAGAGAAACCATCTTTAACCAGAGGAGGTATCAGATTTCAGCTTTCAAAAACCTATGCAGCTTTAGGACTGATCCCGTCATTTTCACTCCCATCAAGACCTCCATTCACGATAACTCCAACCCTACATTTCCTGGTCTTTGAATTAAGAAAGCTCCTCGGATGAGAAGTGAACCCTGTTCAGTTACAGAATACAAGTCCAGTTATTTCTGTCTTTAACGTTTTTTGGGGGAGGGGGCGATTTACCAAGTCCTGGATGACTGAGAATCTTCACCAACAGTTTGTCTCTATGTGTGACTGCTCTATATAGGTACCAGTGACCTCCATGATCCAGAAAGGAAGAAGTGAGTAAAGGCGATGGATTGACAGACGGATGGATGGATGGAAAATTAATTCATTCATTCAACCTTTATTTAGACAGATAAGTCACATCGAGCCTCGAAGACTCATTTACAAGTGAGAGCAGAGTCAGAGTCAGAGTACTTTTTATTAACATTGCACAAGTTTTCACCAGTACAGCGTGAATATGCACAGTCATCCGGAAGGGGGCGGGTGAGTGTGTGAAGCTGCTGCTTATTCAGACCACATGAGACATCATATCACATTATGTTAAGTTAAAAAAAAGTTTAAAAAAAAGAAAAAAAAATATTCTTTTGTTTTTTTCTCTCTTTTTGTTTTCTATTGTTTATTGTTTGTTTGTTTATTGTTTAATGAAATTCTATCACTGCTGTTCATTGTTCTTTAGTTTTAGCAGGTTGCTTTCGTAAATGAGCCCATGAGGTTCAAAAGATTTACCTGACTAAATAAAGGTTGGTTGAATGAATGAATGTTCTTCAGCGCGGCCTCTCCCATCCCTATCGGGATGAAGGTCAAAGGTGTGAAAAACAAGGAAAGGACCATGAGAGTCATAGTGTTGGTATTAAAAAAAATACATCACATTTAGTCTACCAAGACACCACACTAGACAGTAAAAACTATACCAGAAGCACATTTAAGACAATCACATGTTGCATTTTGAGACTGAGGCAGTGAGACTTCTGTCCATGAGACATTCCAGATAGCAAACAGTTTCTGAGGTGAAATCAGCCGGCCTCCGATAACGCTCATAGAAAAAGTTCTCCGGGGGGGGGGGGGGTAGCGATAGTGCAGCTGTTTGCCTCAGAAAAACACATCTCAGGAGAAATTTGAAATCCAGCCTTTTTCTGATCTGCTTAGACCGACAAAAAGTAATGAAATTAGACACATTAGGAAATGTACCCTGATTTCTGAAAAACTTCCTGCAATAAAACCACACGTATGATTAAGTCAACATATGGACAGTTTATGTCACCGTCTGTTTCTGGTGTCAGTTTTCTGAGTTTGTGTTTTACTGGTGTTTCCAGCTGCACCAGTGTTTCTCCCCTCATGTAGTCAGCTCCTGACCCTCCCACTCTCACCTGCTCCTCATTGTCCTTCCCCAGGTGTTTGTCATTAACTGTTGTCAGTGTCTCTTTAAATCCTGTATCATTTTGTTTGTCCCTCGTCTGTGCATTGTGCTTTTCATGCTCTTCATGTTTGCCCCTCTTGAGTCTGCCGGTGATTGTCATTAGTGAGTATTCCTTCAATTTTTCATTTAGGAATATGCAGGTGAAGATTAAATAAAGATTAAAGATTAAACAAATAAAGTCCAGTTGTTCTGTATTGAATGCCTTTTTTGAATTTTTTTTCCATTTAGGAGTATTTTTTGCTGCCATTTCAGCCTTTTGTTTAAAGGGGACCTCATATGGGTTTTTAAATTTTTTATGGTATGTCTGTGTGCTATCCAGACCCCGTTCATTCAATTTAATACAAAAAATAATTCTTAGATAATAAATTATACCCTTTTTAGTTCTGCCATTTCTAACTTCCGTTCTAAACGACCTGTTTATGATAATGGACTTTACCAAGCTCCGCCCAGAAACGCCCCCTAAGCTTCAACATGGCTGCACGTCTCCCAAGCGCAGCTTTGGTGTCAATGGAAAACATGGCGTCGACTGACTGCAGGGTATTTTTGAGTCGAATAGTGTATCATTTCTGCCAGATTCCAACAAAATATCAGCCATGACAATGGACAGGGGAACCAACAAGTTCATGTTTTTTTTTTTTTGGACGTTATCAAGTTGTTTGATCCACGCGATGCCTCCAAACAGCGTGCGCGTCACCGCTAATGCTACCGTCTGATGGGGAAAACATCAGCTCCTCACACGCTCAGGCTCAGCATTATTACAGCTGTGGACAGGATCACTGATGCCTATTGTTCTGCAAGGCTGGGTAAGTCAGGCATTCATGGTTTTGAGGGTTACTTTTGAAATCAGCGATTTCTATTGTTGGCAAAAGTTTGTGTGCCTTGGTCGCAAAGCTAATGCTAACTGTAATCTCCATTCATTCCTTAAGTGGTTGGTTAGCCGTTGCTGCTTTAGCTGCTAAACACGCCGACAGCGACTTTTGTGAGGGCTAACGAGCTCAGCCGTCCGGTGTGTTAGTTAAAATCCAGCCTTCGTGTCACGATTTTGTGCAGTTTTAGGTGAAATCGACAGTAGAGCTCGTTGTGTTAGCTAGCTCATGTGGGGTTAGCGGAGCTGTTTCTTCCCAACTTCCAGGACGTTCAGTGAACTGTGGCTTTCTCTCATCGTGACCGCGTGTTGTTAACTAGCAGGTTTCAAAAGCAGGTCAACCCTTCTCTGCTGGTGAAAGAAATAATTGTTCAGTTTTGTGGTCGTGCACAAGCTTTGATCCAAGCAAGGCATTCAGTTTCACATATAGGGAAACGGTGAATTTTACTTCCACAAATACGGTCAGGGTACCTGACATCTCCTGTACAGATACCCCACTGACGGTGGAGGACAATTTTTCCAGCCCTGACGCAGAAAAAATCTGCACGTATGCTAGCTAGCAATGTAAGTAGCATGTGGTGCCGGTCTCACAAACGCTACCGTAGCGTTTGTTTTGTGAGACCGGCACGCACGTGGAAGTTGCGCTGTGACGTGTTATGGGCATTAGCCAATGAAACGCGGCCCTGTGGGCGGAGCTTGGTAAGGTCCATGAGCTCTGAAGTCCACGCCCGTCAAAACTCTGTCTCCGCCCTCTGTAACTGCCAGTATCTCAAATCTGTTGTTGTATTAAAATTAGCCTTTTTTTATTACTCGTTTGACTTACTGTTAGTGCTAGCTTAAAAGATAACTTACCGAAAGCTGTTTGTGTGCGCCGCCATTAGCTGCTCCTATTATCATGCCCTCCCGAATCCGAGCTCTTCCTCCTCCTTCGGTAACAAACAGCCCGCGTAGCTCCTGCTAGTTGCATGCGGCGCTTTGGTCCACGGCTGCACATCCAATCCAGACAAACGCAAAGTTCACAGAGTGTTTCCAGTTAATTTATCCGTATGAGGCAACCTAACCTCTGACCGGACCGGACCCACACTGTCCTCAAAAGCCAGCAGCTCACTGCAGCCCGATCTCTCCGAAAAAAAAAAAAAAAAGATGCCGTGGCCGGGACGCGAACCCCGGTCCTTTGGGTGCGACACCAGTGATTTAACTCACTGACCTACAGGCTCAGTTGAACAACAGCAGTCCTTCATCGTATAAGAAATACATACAACCACCTACTTTTAGAACGCTGGAGTTTTGATTAGATTTTGATGAAGTGAAAGGTATTCTTAAAATAAATAAGTTGCTAATCTGAAAATATATCGATCAGTGGTGCTTGATGGTACAGACTGTCGCCCCGCGAGAGAGTGTGTGTGTGCACAGTTTTCTGCCGGCTGCGCGTTGGGAGCGATCGCTATTACACTAAAAATTGAACTAAAACGTAAAAATAACAATTATAAAGTATTATTATGTCGATGTATATATCTAGTCTCACCCCGATTTCTCCGAAACAAAAGGCTTTAAAAAAAGGGGGGAAAAAAGATGCCGTGGACAAGATGCGATCCCTGCTCTCCTGCATGCCGCTCAAGTGTCGTAACCGCTCAACCAAACTGACAGTTGTGCAAAAGCAGTCCTTCATCATATAAGAAACAAGTCCAAACACCTACTATATCAATCAGTGGTGCTTGTACGTTTCAGACTGTCGCCCCGCGAGAGTGTGTGTGCACAGTTTCAGCGAGACAGAGTTAATTCAAACAAGGTAATAAAACATTCTGGTTTTACTCAAGATGTGCTGCGTGGCTGGCCCCCCCGGGGGCTAAATAAATGAATAAATAAATAAATGACCGCCGGGTCAGCTCCAAAACTGCTCGGCAACCGTGACGTGTATTTTACTGAAGTGGGTTGAGCCGCACCAGGGGTTGCTAGTTGAGGGGCTGGACTCAGGTTTGAGGTGGGTTGTCCTCTCGCTTGTGACGTCACATGCGAGAGTATTTTAAACCGAAGCGTAATTATCACAGTAAAATAAATCTACTTAGAGTAAATAAACCACTGGGTGCATTTTTTTGGCACAAGAACTGTTTTTTTATGAAGTAAATACCCAAAGTTGAGTAAAAAAAATATTAAAAAGTGAATTTTGCATGTGTGGTCCCCTTTAAATGAGTAAATTATTCTATACAGTATTGGAGCATTTTGAATTTTGGTTGTTGGTTTGCTTCAGATCTTCACCAAACATTAAATCAACCTTCGAGGACTCATTTACAAGAGAGACCTGTCTACAAACTAAAGAACGATTGTTACAGCCCTCTTAATGAAAGTTAGTCATGGCACTGGGGTGTAATGCAAACCGAGTAAGTAAACCTCAAGCAGTTGATGTATATAGATAAAATACAATTTATTTTACAATTGTGAAAAGGGTAACATAACAAAAGTATAATCCCCTAACAGTGGAGCTTTAAGCTTCAGGGTCTCCAAGGCCAAAACAACAAACAAAACACCCCCTTCTAACTATGAAAACACAAATGTCTCTGGCTAAGAATAAACTCAAAAGTACAAGGGCTAAACTCCCTGTCTGACCATAAAACAGGAGAAAAGAGTTAGAACAAAAATGGCAGAGAACCCCTACCAGCTTCCACTGTGAGACTAATAAAACACCAAACTATTGTACAGCTTTTCAAAGCACAATCCACCAACAAGATCACACCAGATCAAGGCCCAAGAGGAAGGGACTTGACACATCTGAGGTGAAGCTCTTTATGGAGCAGCTGACGAGCTGTAACACCAGACACCTGTGGCAGCCAGGTAGACAGCAAGGTGGACCTGAAACACAGGAAAGGATAAGAAAAGGTGTCTCATGAAGAGAGCTCCCCATACTGGAGGTCAGGGACCGTAACACCCTCCCCCATAAAATTTTACTTAGAGTAAAATACACAACACATTCATTAAGTGAACTACACAATGGGATTAGCACCACACTCTAGAAAGAACATCGGCTATAATATTTTCAGTTCCTTTCTTATGCCTGATGTCCAAATTGTATTCCTGGGCAAGTAAAGCCCAGCGCATAAGTCGCTGGTTGTGGTTATACATGCGGTTTAGGAACACAAGAGGGTTATGATCAGTGTAGACTGTAACAGGATTTGCAGTGGAACCGATGTAAACTTCAAAATGTTGCAACGCAAGTAGCATGGCTAAGGTTTCCTTTTCGATTGTGGAATAGTGTAGCTGATGGCGTTTAAACTTAGCTGAGAAGTAGGAAACTGGGTGACCAACACCACCTGCTCCATCTTGTAGCAGTACAGCTCCTATTCCTGCCGCACTCGCATCCACCTCCAGTTTGAAAGCCTTGTTGAAATCTGGGGCTGCCAGTACAGGAGCGCTGCAGAGAAGAGACTTTGCACACTCAAATGCATGTTGACATTCAGAGGTCCACATGAATGGTTCCTTTGGACTACACAGATTAGTTAAGGAAGCTACTACTGTAGAAAAATTCCTACAAAAACACCTATAGTAGCCAACCAAACCCAAAAATCGCCGGAGCTCACGTCTTGTGGTGGGGACTGGGTAGTTCAGGACAGCTTCCACCTTTGCATTCACTGGACGTACCTGGCCATGACCCACTTCTTTTCCGAGGTATGTCACAACTGCCTTGGCAAACTCACATTTAGCCAGGTTCAAGGTGAGAGAAGCTTGGGTTAAATGAGCAAAAACCACTTTCAGAGTGTTAAGATGATCAACCCAGGATGATGAATAGACCACAATGTCATCCAGGTAGATGTTACAGTTCTTAATATGTCCCAACACAGAAGTCATCAGTCGCTGAAAAGTAGCCGGCGCATTACACATGCCGAATGGCATTACTGTATATTGCAGGAAATGGTCTGGTGTCACAAAAGCTGAAATATCAGATGCTTTGGAAGTCAAAGGAACTTGCCAGTATCCTTTCAGTAGAATCTAGCTTTGTTATATAGCTAGCTGTGCCAATGCTGTCTATGCAGTCGTCCATGCGAGGCAATGGATACGAGTCAGGGACTGTGACTGCATTTACTCTTCTAAAGTCTGTAGAGAAACGTGAAGAACCATCAGGCTTTGGTGTAAGAAGACACGGAGAACTCCAGGAGCTTCGACTTGGTACAGCTAACCCATTGTCCAGTAGGTACTGAGCCTCCTCTTTCATGATCTCCCTCTTGGCTGGAGGACAGCGGTAAGCATGTTGTTTAATAGGGGACGCATTCCCCACATCAACATCATGCTCCAGAACTGTGGTCCTAGAAGGGACATCTCCAAATAGGTTAGGGTAGGCCAGGATCAGGCTTTTCACATCATCCTTCTCATCTCTGGGAAGATATGACAGGTATGCATCTAAGGCATCAAGAATTACAGAGTTTGAAAGCCTACCACAATGATCTTCACACTTTTTCAAACCATCATGGTTGGTAGGTCCAGACATAAGAGAGACTGACGCCGGTTGTGGTATCACCTCACAACACAAGTCCTTGGGGTCATCTTCTCTAGAATGAAAAAGCTTCAACATGTTGATATGACACAGACGTGTTTGTCGCCTCCTTTCAGGGGTGTGAATAATGTAGTCTGTACTTTGTCTTTCACTACATAGGGCCCCGTAAATTGAGCTGAAAGAGACGGACCAGCTGTGGGCACCAGCATGAGTACTTTGTCACCGGGCTGGAAAGAACGTTGTACTGTCTTTCTGTCATACAGACATTTCATTTTCACTTGGGCAGTTGACAAAGACTTTCTGGCTATTGAACAAGCATCGTATAGCCGTTCCCGACACTGTGCTACAATTTCCAGCACATTTGAGTGTGGCTGTGTGCCAGCTGACAGGAATTGTTCTTTCAGCACTTTCAGTGGTCCCCTCACTTCATGTCCAAAAACTAATTCAGCAGGACTGAAACCAAGAGATTCCTGCTTTGCTTCTCGGGCTGCAAACAGCAAGAAAGGAAGTCCTTCATCCCAGTTTTTCCCCGTCTCAAGACAATACTTCCTCATCATGGCCTTAATGGTCTGGTGCCATCTCTCAAGTGCACCTTGTGACTGAGGGTGATAAGGACTAGAAGGAATGTGTTTAACACCAAAAGACTGGAAAGTTTGCTTGAAAAGTTTGGACTGAAAATTACTGCCTTGATCAGTCTGTATAACTTTAGGCAGACCAAAAATTGAGAAAAACTTGAGTAGAGCCTTAGTTATAGTAGGTGCTGTAATTTTCCTAAGTGGTATGGCTTCAGGAAATCGAGTAGCAGTACACATTACTGTTAAAAGAAACTGATTACCAGTTTTTGTTTTGGGCAGAGGACCCACACAGTCTACCAAAACACGCTCAAATGGCTCACCAACTGCAGGAATGGGTTTAAGTGGAACAGGTGGTACTCTCTGGTTAGGTTTTCCAACAATTTGGCAAACTTTACATGTTCTACAGAACCTGCCAACATCTTTCTTCAGCCCTGGCCAAAAGAAATGCTGCAGAATGCGGTCATATGTTTTAGTAATTCCTAAATGACCCGACCATGGGTGTTCATGTGCCAACTGCAGTATTTGCTCACGGTAACCTTTAGGAATAACTATTTGATGTACCATCCCCCAATCTTCCCCAATACCCTCCTGTTGCAAAGCAGGCCTTGAGGTCCATTTCCTCATGAGTAATCCATCTTCAACATAGAACTTATGGGCTTTGTTTCCATTTGGTACATCACCATTTATTGAATCACACACACCTCCAAAGCATTTAGTAAGGGTTTCATCACTTTTCTGAGCTTGGCTCAAACTCTCACGTGATATTGATAGTGGGAGAAAAACCTCCATTCTTGGGATGAAGTCCTCCTTGAGGGGTGCTGTTCCTGAAAGGACCTCTGCTGGTAACTTGTCCTCCATCAAAGCAGAGCTAAGAATAGAGTCCTCCAAATTCACTTCCTTCAGCTTACGAGCTTGGGACCTGGTAAGAACACTGACAGAAAACACATCAGGATGGGACTTCAACACCACATCTTCACCCACCATGCAACTGGGATTATCCACCATCTCAGGATTAGGAAGTACCTTGTCTCCAGCAAGATCATTTCCCATGATAAATTCAACCCCCTGCACAGGGAATGAGTTTCTCACCGCAACTTTGAAAAATCCAGAGGCCAACTTGGACTTTATGTGCACATGATGTAATGGTGCAGGTACATAGGCCATCCCAATTCCTTGTACTATGGTACTTGCTTTGCAGGATGTGTCCTCATTGAATGGCAGTAGATTGGAAAGAATGAAGGATTGGGAACCCCCTGTGTCCCTCAGTATTCTTACTGGTTTCTCATCCTCAAGTAGTCCTGTTAAGGAGACAAAACCATCAAAAATGAATGGCTTGAAACATTCATCAGGTTCCTTTAAGTTTAATTGCAATGAAGAGGAACTTAGAGTCTTTACTAAACCAACTCCTTTAGCTGGTTTTGGTGGTTGAGACGCCTGTTTATGTTTTAGAGCTAAACAGTCAGAGACAATGTGACCCACTTTGTGACAATAAAAACATCGTCTCTCCGATGTTGAGGTACTTTTGATCTGAGACTGCGGCTTAACTTCTTTCCATGATTTATCTTGAGAAGATTGTTCAGATTTGCTCACAAAAACACTTTTGTGAGTAAGCGCAAACTCTTCTGCCAGAACAGCTGCTTCCTGTAGGGTAGTAACCTTCTGCTCATTTAGGTACAAAACTGTACGATCTGGAAGACAATTTTTAAACTCCTCCAACAATACCAATTCACATAGTGAAGTGAAGTCAGTAGCCTTAGTTGCTTGACACCATCTGTTAAACAACATTGCCTTTTCCCTTGCAAATTCAACAAATGTTTGTCCAGTGTTTTTCCGTAAAGCTCTGAAACGTTGCCTGTAGGCCTCAGGCACCAACTCATATGCCCTGAGTATAGCAGCTTTAACTTTGTCATACACAAGACTGTCTTCAATAGTTAGTGCTGCACACACATCCTGTGCTTTACCAATCAGTTTGCATTGCAGTAAAAGAGACCAAACCTCTGTAGGCCAGTGCAAGGCAATAGCAATCCGTTCAAATGCATTAAAATATGCCTCCACTTCTGTCTCTCTGAATGGTGGAACTAGAGCAATGTTTTTACTTATGTCAAATGTGGAGGGTCTAGGTGAATGAGGTTTAGCTGGTTTACAGACATCATCTTCATCAGAATCTGTAGTAAAAACAGTGGTCGGTTTATGAGCCTGCAGTTCCAGCTGACGTATTTTAATGGCAGTTTCAGCTTCAATTTGTCGACATTTAAGCTTGAACTCAAGGTCATCCTTACGTTCCCTCTCTCTGGCTTCCAGTTCAAGTCGAGCCAGACGCACCTTTAAACGAGCTCCAACACTAGGATTTGTAGACTCCATAGAAAAAGGTTCAAACCGTGAGAGAGAGACTGGTGGTTTACCCCCCTCTGGTTTTGCAGCAGTAGGTGTCCTCATTCCATCCTCAGCAGAAACTGCAGGCTGATCAGCAGCTTCAAAAGATGGGGTGACATCCTCTTTATCCACTTCCAGTGGCATCACTCCCTTTTCGACCAAGCTATTAAAGACAAGAGATTTTAATTCACTTTTAAGCATTGACTTAGACACTGAGATGCCATAATATGAGGCAATTAAACACAAATCATCCTTTCTACAGACATCAAACTGTTGAACAGAAGGATTACTTACAAACTCCTCCACTTTAAACTGTGCCATGCTCAAAATTAATAAATCCCGGACAAGAGCCCCCAATTATGTTACAGCCCTCTTAATGAAAGTTAGTCATGGCACTGGGGTGTAACACAAACCGAGTAAGTAAACCTCAAGCAGTTGATGTATATAGATAAAATACAATTTATTTTACAATTGTGAAAAGGGTAACATAACAAAAGTATAATCCCCTAACAGTGGAGCTTTAAGCTTCAGGGTCTCCAAGGCCAAAACAACAAACAAAACACCCCCTTCTAACTATGAAAACACAAATGTCTCTGGCTAAGAATAAACTCAAAAGTACAAGGGCTAAACTCCCTGTCTGACCATAAAACAGGAGAAAAGAGTTAGAACAAAAATGGCAGAGAACCCCTACCAGCTTCCACTGTAAGACTAATAAAACACCAAACTATTGTACAGCTTTTCAAAGCACAATCCACCAACAAGATCACACCAGATCAAGGCCCAAGAGGAAGGGACTTGACACATCTGAGGTGAAGCTCTTTATGGAGCAGCTGACGAGCTGTAACACCAGACACCTGTGGCAGCCAGGTAGACAGCAAGGTGGACCTGAAACACAGGAAAGGATAAGAAAAAAGTGTCTCATGAAGAGAGCTCCCCATACTGGAGGTCAGGGACCGTAACAGTGGCCATAAAATTTACTGACCCAGAACAGTCACAGGTAACAACTCTCAACTATTTGCATGTGCTGGTAATTTTTAACAACAAACCACAAAATGTGCACAAGTTTCAAACTGTGCCAAGTTCAGGCAATGTCTGCAAAACCTCTGAACAAGAACAGATTTATCACAGGTATTGTGTACTGCAGTAAATGTGAGCCTCTGTGTACTGTATCCGGTTTTATTGTGAAAGGGTCAGGGGGTTGTTTCCGGGTTCACGAAGACGTTCTCTAAGTTGCTCTACAAAGTGTCGCATTGAATCCTTGTGTAAAAACACGACAGGCTCCACTCAGAAACGTCAACAGAGAGGTGGAGACATTATTAAATCAGCTGTATCGCTAAGACACGGTCAGTCTCAGCTGTGGAAGAAGACGGCTAACGCGTTAGCCATCTTGTTAGCCGCTAAGGACCGTATCTTTAGCGATAATGATAAAATGCTGATTTAATAATGTCTCCACCTCTCTCTGCGGTGCACGCATGACTAAATGAGCTCAGACCCGTGGTTTGTTTTAAGGAAGCAGCAGGCTGGAAAAACACTCGGTTCTGCCGTTTCACGGTTCATGCTCCACTCCGCTGTTTAAATGGTGAAAAAGATTCGTAGTTCCGACCTTTCTTCGGGATTATTTTCAGCATCGTCTACAAAAACATTTTTTATGCCCTCATCTGACAATTTAATCCAAACTAGCTCAGAAAGAACATTGTTTTTCCCCCTCAGCAGCTGGCAGCGCTCTTCATATCTGCCGTGTTTACATGTTGTGCTGAAAGTCTCGCGCGCGGCTCCTGCAGCTGCAGGAAGGAGGGGGGCGAGTGGGAGCCCGCACGACAGCAGGAGGATCCTCGATATACACGATATAGCCCTTTTAACCATCGTACATTTAAAATATCGCGATACATCGAGTATATTCGATATATCGCCCACCCCTAATTGAGGGTGTTGCGATTTGTAGAGCGAGTGAGGTGAAGTTTTTGGGTGTTATCATTGATGACAAACTGACATGGAAACAACACAAAAATTGTGTAAGAATAAAAATAGCTAAAACTATAGAAGTACTGTACAAAGTCAGAGACTTATTAAATGATAAAGCTCTGTATAAACACAATCATTGTTCCACACTTAATCTATTGCTGTTTGGGGGAAAGCGTGTAAAACAATTACAAAGCCTATTTTTGTTTTACAGAAAAGGGCTGTAAGAATAATCACTGGAAAGCATTACAGGGAACCCTCAACTTACGAACGAGTTCCGGACCTAAGGACCGTTCATATGTCAAAAATGACGTAAGTCGGATCCTATACAAAAAAAATAGTTTTTTTTTTTTCAAAATAAATGAATACATGTACAGTACTGTACAGTCACCAAGCACTTAGCCTATCCTAACACAGTTTTTAAAGATGAAGGAGTGAGTTGAATTGTCTCCCTTTCACATAAAGTGAAAGTAGCTCCCTTTATGTGAATGGAGCCTGCTGGGGAGACAATTCAACTCACTCCTTCATCTTTAAAAACTGTGTTAGGATAGGCTAAGTGCTTGGTGACTGTACAGTACTGTACATTTATCTATTTATTAAAAAAACATATTTATTTTTAATTTAAAAAAAAAGTATAAATAGATAAATGTACTGTACAGTACTGTACAGTAGGGGTGGGCGATATGGCTCAAAAATTATATCGTGATATTTCAGAGTATTATCACGATAACGATAAATTTCGTGATATAACCTAAAAAAAAAATCTAATGTATTTATTTGACAAAATTAACTTAAAGGGGACCACAGATGCAAAATTCACTTTTTAATGTTTTTTTACTCAACTTTGGGTATTTACTTCATAAAAAAACAGTCCTTGTGCCAAAAAAATGCACCCAGTGGTTTATTTACTCTAAGTAGATTTATTTTACTGTGATAAAAACGGTTCGTTTTTGAAATAAACTGGAAGTCAATCGCGCTTGTGACGTCACAGGCGCTAGGACAACCCACCCCAACCTGAGTCCAGCCCCTCACCTAGCAACCCCTGGTTAGGCTCAACCCACTTCTGTATTAAACACATGACTGTTGTTTTTCATGATTTCATCTCATCTTTTGTTTATATGTTATTAATTTCATGTGTACAGCACTTTGTTGCAGCTGTGGTTTTTTAAATGGCTTTATAAATAAAGTATAATTGTTATTTTTATGTTTTAGTTCAATTTTTAGTGTATTTGCGATCTCTCCCAACGCGCCGCCGGCAAAAATTAAACGAGCATACCCCCGGCGTAGAGACCGGTTGCGACGGGACCCTCTTCTGGCTTGATGGAGCGGAGCTTCAACTGTACAGCCTCACTGAAGCCTCACAGGAGCCTCGCAGCAGCGAGGACCTTCTCCTTACGGATTAATTTACGGGAGACACTTGGTGAACTTTGTGTTGTCTTGACTGGAACAGCGATAACTCCCAAAATCTCCGCGTGCAACGAGCGGAGCTGGCGAACACCGGAAGAGGAACAAGCTAACATTAGCATCGGATTCGGGTGGTCTAATGCTAAAAGGAGCAGCAAATTGCGGCGCGCTCAGACGGGTTTCGGTAAGTTATCTTAAGCTAGCACTAACAGTAAGTCAAATGAGTAATAAAAAAAGAGCTAATTTTAAAACAACAACACATTACAGATACTGGCTGTTACAGAGGGCGTAAACAGATCGTTGAAGGGCGTGGACTTCAGAACTTCTATCAGAAACCGGTTGTTCAAAATGAAAGTTAAAACTGACAGAATTAAAAAGGGTATAATTGATTATCTAAGAATTATTTTGTGCATTAAATTGAAGGAATAGGGTCTAGATAGCACACAGAAATACCATAAAAATTTAAAAAATGCATCTGAGGTCCCCTTTAACATGTTGCTTTGCAGTATTATATAAAATTTTTAAAAACAACAAGGGGTAATTTTACTGAAATTACTTTATTTAGTAAAGTATTTAGTCTCCAAGTAAAACTACACCTGCACTTTAGTTTTTGTGGTGTTTTTTTATCTATATTTTGTGCAGACTTTTTCCAATCTAAATAACAAACATTTTTAAAGTGCAGGTGTAGTTTCCTAAAACAACTAGCCTAAATAAAATGAAGTTTGTGTCATTCCTCTGATTCATTTTTTAACGGATCTGTCTCTGACGGAGTTGTAATGTATACAGCAGTGTTGTGCATGTATATTACAGAGTGCCAGTGAACGCACCGCCAGTGACTGAGCGTGACGTAGGCGCGCAGGTTCGTGTGTGAAAGAAAGTCAGAGAACGGAGCGGTGGAGGATCATGCAGTCTGTTAAGTGTATTAGTGCAGCGTAAACAATAAAGCAACGTCTGCTACAAACCAGCAAGGTTATTGAGCGTGCAGAGAAACATCACAGGAGTGACTGTGGAGCCGCGCATGTTTGTAACACAGTTTACAGCGAGGACACGGCTGCTCAGAGCGGAGCGGGGCGGGGGAGGGGGCAGCTGTCTGCCTGCAGAGCAGGGGGGGAGAGAAGCTGAGACGCGCGCGCGTTGTTTTTAACATTTTAGCAGTAACTAATTAGCGTTTTACACCAGTACAGACTGGAGAGGATGTGCGCAGTTGTTTAAAGCACTCGGGTGGGCGGTGCGCCCTGACGTATTACGTCATGAAATTAGCATATCATGATATAAGATTTTTGCCCGGGCAAGCTTTTTATACCGGTATTACCGGTAACGATATGATATGGCCCAGCCCTACTCCACACCGTCAAAAGAACTGAGCACCCCGCCTACCAAACTGAACTTACCCATCAACCCCACTGACATAGGACTAAGCTAGCAGCACAAATACAGGCTCTCTAGCTAAAAAGCTAAAGGTGCCTCTTCCCTCATGCTGAACGCCCCCGCCCCTGCCCAAAAACTGTTGTAAAAGCTTCGCTCAGAAATATCTCATTCACTCCCCATCAACAAAAATTATGGATGAGATGAGCACCCCGCCATGACAAGTTAACTAGGGGAAACACTGCATACAGGAGCCAAGATGGTCTAGTGGCAGGGCTTTTGACTACGGATCCGAAGGTCGCGGGTTCGCGCCCCGGCCACTACCCAGCTTGGGGTGTCTATGAGTGCACACCTATTTCTCCAGCTCCCCGGGCGCTTTCGGGCTGCTCACTGCACCACCTGGTAGGTGGTTGGGTTAAATGCAGAGACGAATTTCGTCTGTGTATGGGAACATATGCAGATGACAGGAATAGACTTATTATTATTATTACAGGTAGTCCCCGATTTACGAGCGCTCTGATCTACGAGGTTCCAGACTTACGAGCTGGCGAATTTTTGGAAAAAACGCAAAAAATACTGAGTTTTCATGTGTTTTTTCACCACAGTTCGTTAGCTAAACATGTGGACACACGTTTCCGATCATTTTTATGCACTCATAAGCAGTTTTTTGATGAAAAACGAGTGTTTGTAGTCGCGCTAGCGAAACCGTTCCAATTTACGAGCGAAATTCCGGACTTACGAGAGACATGGCAACCGTTCCGAAATACGAGATTTCCGGTTTACGAGCAACTCGTTGTAACGGATCTCGCTCGTAAATCGGGGACTACCTGTATATATATATATATATATATATATATATAT
>JBBPBX010060001.1:3492-21580 GCA_038048925.1 Garcialebias charrua
TATTTATATATATATATATATATATGTGTGTGTGTGTTTAGTTATACAGTACTGTATATATAATCTAGGTGTGTGTGTTTGTGTGTGTTCATAAATGAACCCTAACGTTTGTATACTGTACTTTTACTTTTCTCCTTTCTGTTATATTTCTGCATAAGGTGAGTTCCAGGGATGGATGGATGACGCTCCAGTTGGTCCAGGGATGGATGACACTCCAGTTGGTCCAGGGATGGATGACGCTCCAGTTGGTCCAGGGATGGATGACAGGGATGGATGGATGACACTCCAGTTGGTCCAGAAGTTTGTGTGCAGTTATGTACCACAGCAACAAATGAGTGAAAATATAATTTCTATAAATAAATCTGCGTTTGAAGTACATTTGGTGTTGCTGTGTTTCACCTTCTTTATTTCAATAAGATACGTTGTTTAATGTCTAATGAGAAGTTCTACTGCAAATAAAAAAACTAGATGTGATTGTTTTTTTGGCAACTTAACAGTTTAGTTTTTTATTGACAAGTACAAAACTTAGAAACATGCATGTTGCTGTATGGTTCCTCCTCCGGGAGGAGATTGATAAAGTTCAGAATAAAAGCTATAATTATAAACTAAAAACATTTGAAACTGAATACAATATGAGAACTGTGGGTGATTTGATGTCTTTTAATGAAAATGATTGGCTGCAGAATAAATACCAGGTCAAATACACTCTTCAACAAGAAATGATGGGCAGTTTCTGATTTTAAACAAACTGGAACAGATTCCTCATCATGTGGGACCACTGGACGACCACTGGACGACCACTGGACGACCACTGGACGACCACTGGACGACCACTGGACGACCACTGGACGACCACTGGACGACCACTGGACGACTGGAGCAAGCAGCAACCCCTCCGGAATCCAAGACGATGGAACTTGGCCCTTCACTCGTCTGTACCCTTAAAAAAAAAGAATAAACTGTCATGTTTGCATCACAAAGTCTAAAATAAGACCAAGTTTGCTACTACTTTATTCACATGAGAGTAACAGGGACCTACAATCAAAACAGTACAAACAATACAGTATGTATGTGCAGTATGTATGTATATACTGTATATACAGTGTGCATACAGTATACACATACACACAGTATATGTATGTACAGCAAATGTATTACACACACATGTTTATATTATTTATCCACAGATTTGTTTAGTAAATACTTTAACAGATGCTAACGCTACATGCTAAGCTAACCACAGCTAGTAGACGGTGCTAAATCATGAAGAAAAAAACAACAACAGCTCCAACACAGAGAAAATTATACTCTCACATTGTTCTGAAATTGTTTCACAAAATGATTCATGTAGAATATTTTGTTTACCGGAGAAAACGTGATCTGAACACGACGTCTTCGAGAGCAGATCCGAGCAGAGGAGGGGCAGCTGTCAGCTCGTCCGATATAAATCCTTCACGTTTACTTATTTTTGGGATGAAGTGAAAACTGCACTTTGAACAAACGTCTACCCGACAGCAACACCCACTAACCCAACACGAAGTAACCATTGCAATTAATTAGAAATATATAAAACAAATAAAACAAACGTGAAAAATACAGCCAGTAGACTGGGCTTTAACTGCTGCTCTCACTTCAGGCGGAAGTCGTTCCCATAATTCGCGCAAGGCATCATGGGGGCTAGGAATAAGGTGGATAGCTCTGTGTAAGTTCATACGTGTGTCTGTACATGCGTGCTATACGCAGACAGTTCACCCGCACACCCCAGCATACGTTCTCGCGTACATTCTCGAGTTTTCGCACCAAATTCTTTATTTCATTTGAGCAGCTGCAGCGCAGAGCGTTTACCTACGGGACAAGTTGAGGTCGCTGATTGGTCATTTGCTGACACGCCTACTGAGTTGATTGACGGGTCGGGGGGGGGGGGGAGACGAGAGCTGGCAGCTCCAGCCGCAGTGGTGTTTTGTGTTTATATGTTAATAAAAAGTTCTAAAAAATAAAACAAAAACAGGGAGCGCTGGTCCCACAGCCCACACATCGGACCAGCACACCAGAAAATCTCCAGACCCTCCCGCAGCCACATTGGACCTGAATTTAATTCGCTCCTGACAAGTTCATTAATTTCTCATCATTTCAGTCATGGAGTCAACGCAAGAGGAAGATATCACTGCCTTTTGGCAAAAAAACTAAAGAAAAGGCCAGATCAGGGATGAAGAAGGGGAATTTAATACATTTGTGTCACATACAAAACAGTCAGGCGCCGGGCAGTTTATTGTCTGACAACACGTTTGCGTACGCGGTCGTAAAATTTGAGCTTTGCGCGTACATGCCCTACGGACTATGCTTGTGCCTCTGCGTAGTATGTGCGTAGAGCTGCGCATGGACGTATGCAGAGCTATACGAAAGCCTTAACTTCTCTCTGTAACAACCTCTTAAAGTGTATGTGACATGATTTTTGAACTTTGCATAAAATGGCACAACATATATTATCTTGTATCATTCAACTATGTTCGTTGTTGCAAACAAAATGATAAATTGATGAAAATTTGTTTCAAAGTTAGTTTAAAATTCACGCTGTGTTTCTTCACGGGACATCCGGGTACTTCCGCACGCAATTTCTGTGACGTATGAACAGGAATGTCTCCTAGAATGCCCTGATGGGGATTTTAAACCCCTGTTACCTTAATAAAAACCACACAAGATAAACAAGAGAATTGTGTTAACACAGACAATGAAACTTTGCAAAGGGGATAAGGCGTTTTAATGTACTTCTGAAACTTGGTTGGTCTCATGAACACATTCTTGCACAAATCCGAATTGTGTTGCTGGATATGACAAGCTATTTAAACAAGAAGGAGGTGGAGTTGACAAGCTTTGACGTCTTACAGATAAAACAAACAAGTCATGGTTCTGATCCAACAGGAACATCTAATTCAAACATTGTCAAGGCTAAAAGACTTTTTTCTTTTCTGTATCAAGGAGAAAAGCAAACAAACATGTTTGTACTATCAAATATAAGTGTTTGAATGGAACAGAGAATATTTGATATAAGTGAGCTTGGTTAGAATTATTGTGTCAGAGTAATTAGTTTTAGATGATAAATGTTGAACATCTCCATCATCCTATCCTCTTATCACATAAACTTAATTATGTGAGTGGTATGGAAACCAACCCCGAGGCCGAATTCTAATTAGGGGCAAAAAACTCACACCACCGTCCCGTTGCCTCCATAGTAACGTCCCGACAACTCAGGATCACCTTTTTTAGGATGGTTTGAGAGATTATAAAGTTTTGGAGAACTCTGTAGTGTTGATTGTCATATTTCATGACTTATTTCAATGTTTGAGAGAAATAAAGATTTGAGGAGAATTTTACAGTGAGTATGGTCTCATTTCATGGCTTATGTCAAAGTTTTAAAAGGAATAATATATTTAGCAGGGATTAGTCTATTTAATCACAAAAACCAAAAGTGTTTCCAAAGAAATAAAACCTTTAAGAAGAAACATATATATAAAAATAACTAATCTATTTGTGTTAAACAAATAAAATAAATAATCTATGTAATTTGTTTTAAAAAGAACAAATCTATCTAATTTGTGTTAAACAACTAAAAAGAACTAATCTATTTAATTTGTTTCAAACAAACAAAAATAACTTCTTCTTCTTCTTTTTCTTTAGGCTTTTCCCTTTTCAGGGGTCGCCACAGCGAGTCATCCTCCTCCACCTCCCTCTGTCCTCTGCATCCTCTGTCCTCACCCCAACTACCTCCATGTCTCTCTAACTGCATCCATATATCTCCTCTTTGGTCTCCCTCTTTGTCTTTTTCCTGGCAGCTGCATTTCTAACATCCTTCTACCAATATACCCACTGTCCCTCCTCTGGACATGTCCAAACCATCTCAGTCTGGCCTCCCTAACTTTATCTCCCAGTTGTTCAACATGTGCTGTACCTCTGATGATCTCATTCCTGATCTTATCCATCCTTGTCACTCCTAAGGAGAACCTCAGCATCTTCATTTCTGCCACTTCCAGTTCTTTCTCCTGTCTTTTTGTCAATGCCACTGTCTCCAGACCATACAACATAGCTGGTCTCACCACTGTCTTGTAAACTTTTCCTTTGACCTTTGCTGACACCTTTTTGTCACAAATCACTCCTGAAACTTTTCTCCATCCACTCCATCCTGCCTGGACTCTCTTTTTCACCTCTTTACCACATTCCCCATTTTCCTGGACAGTGGACCCCAAGTACTTGAAGTCCTGCACCTTTGTGACCTCTGCTCCTTGTAGCCTCACTGTTCCACTGGCCTCCCTCTCATTCACACACATGTACTCTGTCTTACTACGGCTGACTTTCATTCCTCTTCTTTCAAGAGCATACCTCCACCTCTCCAAGTTCTCTTCCACTTGTTCCCTGTTCTCACCACAGATCACAATGTCATCTGCAAACATCATAGTCCATGGGGATTCCTGCCTGACCTCATCTGTTAGTCGGTCCATCACCAGAGCAAACAAGAAGGGGCTCAGAGCCGATCCTTGATGCAATCCCACCTCCACCTTGAAGCTATCTGTCACTCCCACAGCACATCTCACCACTGTCCTGCTGTCCTCATACATGTCCTGTACCAGTCTAACATACTTTTCTGCCACTCCAGATTTCCTCATGCAATACCACACCTCCTCTCTTGGCACCCTGTCATATGCTTTTTCTAAATCCACAAACACACAATGGAGTTCTTTCTGACCCTCTCTGTACTTCTCTATCAACATCCTCAAAGCAAAGATGGCATCTGTGGTGCTCTTTCTTGGCATGAAACCATACTGCTGCTCACAGATAGTCACCTCTTGTCTAAGCCTTCCTTCCACAACTCTCTCCCAGATCTTCATCGTGTGGCTCATCAACTTAATTCCCCTGTAGTTGCTACAACTCTGTACATCACCCTTGTTCTTAAAAATGGGAACCAGCACACTTCTTCTCCATTCTTCAGGCATTTTCTCACCCTCAAATATTCCATTAAATATTTGAGTCAAAAACCTCACTGCCATCTCTCCAAGACATTTCCAAACCTCCACTGGTATGTCATCAGGTCCTACTGCCTTCCCCTTCTTCATTCTTTTCAGAGCTTTCCGGACTTCACCCTCACTAATCTTTCCCACTTCCTGGTCCACAGTTTCTATGACCTCCACTCTTCTTTCTCTTTCATTCTCTTCATTCATTAGCTCCTCAAAGTAATCCTTCCTTCTTCCCGGGGAAGCGGGTTCGCTTCCAACCTGGTACAAGTTATTTTACGTTTGTCTTTTATTGGATAAAAAAAAGAAGGAGTTGTGTTAACCAAACAAACTCCTTTTTATTTACTCCAATAAAAGACAAACATAAAATAACTTGTACCAGGTTGGAAGCGAACCCGCTTCCCCGGGTCAAGATAAAATGTAGAGTCTAATAGCCAAGCGCGATCCCTGTAAACCACAGCGGCAGATTGGTTTTCCAGGAGTCCACTTTACCTATAAAGGAATCACCTCTCTTAACATTCTAGCTGCACGTAGGAGTTAGAGATTATTAGTTATATTTTAAAACCCTGGTTGCGCGCAAGAGTTAGACAATATTAGTTATATTTTAATGACATTCAGGTCGCGCTGAAAGGCGGAAATGGGTGCGCGCTTCGTGTTATTTACGTTCTAACATAAGCTGATTTGTAATCAGTTATTAACGAAAATTAAACTCAGAAACACTAATATATATATTCAGCTAACAAATATTTTTTAGCAGCGTCTCCTCTCTTAAAACACTGTAAGCGCGCACACAAGAACACTCCACCCACGTGAAGAGAACACCCCACCCACTTCCAGAGAACTTCCCACCCACTTCAAGGCGGCTCTGCGGCAAATGCGTAATGAGCGAGGGCGTGCCAGACCGGGCTCTGGGCCAACCAGGGGCGGGCCGGGCCTTTGAGGGTCGTGTAATGCCAAAACGGCTATAGTCTCTTCAGACCTATGCTCTCACAGCAGCGCTCTCTAGCAACAAGATGGAAGAACAGCAACAAAATATTCATTCATTCATTCATTCATTCATTCATTCATTCAACCTTTATTTATACAGGCTAGCCTCATTGAGCCACGGTAACTCATTTACAAGAGGGACCTGTCTCACTCACACCCAGTGTCAATTTAGAGTTACCAATCAGCCTAACATGCATGTTTTTGGACTGTGGGAGAAAACCGGAGCACCCGGAGAAAACCCACGCATGTACAGAGAGAACATGCAAACTCCACCCAGAAAGGAATATAATTGCATTCACTGTGAAAATCTGAGAACACTGGTTAAATGTGGGACACAACTTACAAAAAAAAAGCTTATGCAATACTTTAAAAAGAAAACATAGAAACAAAAAAAGAAATGTACCTACAACTATATTTATGTCAGCCTTATAATCAAACTGATCTACTGCTGAGTTAAATAAACAAAGTGTAGTCAGAATATAGAAATCACTAGAGACAACTGAACCTGATTTAAATACATTGACTACAGGTAACATTGGCTCTCAGACAGTCAGTCAAGACAGCTCTCAGACAGGCTCTCAGACAGTCAAGAAGAGAGTTCCACAGGCGGGCTGCCCCCCGCCTGTGGAACTCTCTTCCTGACTGTCTGAGAGCCCCACAGTCTGTGGTTGACTTTAAGAGCGGCTTGAAGACCTTTCTTTTCAACTGAGCATACTCTACCTCCTCATGATACTACTTTTGATCTTAGTTGATACTGTTATTGATTTTACTTGTTTTATTGACATTTAATTCTGTTGCACTTTGTAGCACTTTGAGATTTTCATTAATGAAAAGTGCATTATAAATTGAATTCATTATTATTATTAACATCAAACCTGAACAGAATACTGTCATATTTTTAGATAATTTGACCCCAAGTGGCTGACTGAGAATAAGGTACAGAGTCAGGAGTTTAAAAATAATTGTTTTTAATGTTGCAGGTCTAGATCCTCTGGACTGAAAAAGACAAGGCAGGGACAAGGTGAGTATCCAGATTGATCTTCAGAAAGCAATTGATTAAATTATGGTGAGGTTCTTGTTCTTACTGCTGTTTCTTGTAGCCCAGTGCAGAGAGGAGAGGTCTGAGGAGTTCCAAGGTCTCAGGAGATCCAGAACAGAGAAGCGAGGTGAGTGTTGGTTGAGAGAGAGGAGCAGGTCGTCTGAGGTAGAGTAGATTATCTCTGCAGGAGAACAAAAATATTCTTCAGATACAAAAATTGTTTCATACAGATTGGTGACTGGTCATACACTTTACCATAGCTTGATAATGTCCCGACGTTGGAGGCATGTCTGGCAGAGGTTCTTATACACAGGCAGAGTAGTCCTCCAAACCAAGAACAGGTGTGGAGTGGTAGCTGATTAGAATTGGCTGCAGCTGATTAGAGAGAGAATGGCTGGTGGACCTAGAACTCCTACAGGTGGTCTGTATGCTGGCCTCATTTATACCAGGCTTCAATTAGTCACTGCAGTCCAGACTGCTAATAATGACAGAACTTGCAAAAATTCAGACTNGAATTGACCCTTGGCAATTTTTTCAGAGTCAGAGAGTCTTTATTGTCATTTGCACCGCATGTAGTACATGTGATGAAATGAGATTATGTACACAGGGTCCCAGTTACATCCAACAACAAAATGTAAGAGAAAAACAGTAATAGCATCTAGAGAAAAACAGTAATAGCATCTAGGATAAGAACTAAGATAAACATCAACTAGAAATACACTAAGCCCTAGAGTAATAGAAAAACATCATTACAAACAGCAGCACGAACATGAGTCTGTATGAGCAGATGGTCACAGATGAACACAGCAACAAGAAAACAGATCAGCATCAGCATGATGTGATATTTCACAGTGATTATTCTTATTATTTATTTATTCATGAGTCTAACAGCCTCAGGGTAGAAGCTGTTCCTCAGTCTAGTGGTTCTACATTTGATGCTCCTCAACCTCCGTCCTGAGGGGAGTGGGGCAAAGAGTGTGTGTGCTGGGTGAGTGGGGTCTTTCATGATGCAGGTGGCCCTCTTCCTGCATCTGGAGGTGTAAATGTCTGTGATGGTGGGGAGACTGACTCCAACAGACTTCTGTGCAACCTTCACCACTCTATGCAGAGCTTTTCTTTCTGCAACTGTGCAGCCCCCATGCCACACGTTGATGCTGGAGCACATGATGCTCTCCACTGCCCACCTGTAGAAAGAGGTGAGGACTGGGCTACTCAGACCAGCTCGTCTCAGCCGTCTGAGGAAGTAGAGTCTCTGGTGACCTTTCTTGATCAGGCTGGTGGTGTTGTTGGTCCAGCTGAGATTATCATTCAAGTGTACCCCCAAGTACTTGTAGCTGGAGACCACTTCAACCACTGATCCACCTCTGTTCAGTGGGGTGTGTGTTTGTTTGTTCCTTCTGAAGTCCACAATAATCTCCTTTGTCTTCTTCACATTCATGTGAAGGTTATTCTCTTTGCACCAGCTCTCATCCTCTTTTCAGGGTGATCCCTATAAAAAAAGGAAATTAACCCAGGATTTCTGGGCC
This sequence comes from Garcialebias charrua, assembly GCA_038048925.1. Taxonomy (NCBI): domain Eukaryota; kingdom Metazoa; phylum Chordata; class Actinopteri; order Cyprinodontiformes; family Rivulidae; genus Garcialebias; species Garcialebias charrua. The sequence goes on from JBBPBX010060001.1 coordinate 12,048, forward strand.
ATAACCTTCCCACTACACTAAGTAATGGAAGCCTCTGCCTCTTTGTCGTACATCCATAAGACGTCTGACCGTGAATGCAGGTGAGTTGTCGATCAGGCGGGGGGGGGTCTTGGTTGGAGGGGACAGAAGACCGTTGATTACAGGCTTTACGTGAGACATATGGAATGTGTTGGGAATCCTCATGAATGGTGGGAGTTGTAGGCGGACGGCCGATGGATTGATTATTTTAGTTATAGGGAATGGTCCGATGTATCTGGGGGCGAGTTCCCTTATCAGTCAGTTCACTGCAGTGCAACATATGACTATGGGAATTGCGCCACTGCGCGGTTCAACTGAAGCAATACAATCACGCCTTTTAAGGCAAGTAAGCGTCAGCGTCAGCAAGGAGGCTCCACCCTCCTTGTATAAAAGACAATAATGCGCCATATATGTCCTCTTTGTGCACTTCACCTCGCTTCACACACCTGAACTTCACAGGACCCGCCTCGCGTGACTGAACTGCTCGACTGGAGGTGAGCTTGCTCCCTGCCCAGAGCGTCACAGAGGACTTCCCTGCGAGCACTTTGTTTAGCGGACGCTAACCTAGTGTTGTCGACTTATTTTTCAAAAATGGCATATTTGTCCTATCTGAAGTCTGTGATCATCTCCTTCGCCTTCTTTACATGGGAGTGAAGGTTGTTCTTCCTGCACCAGCTCTTGGGTGTTCCACCTCTTGCCTGTAGCCGGACTCATCATTGTTTGTGGTACATCCAACCACTGCTGTATCATCTGCAAACTTTACAATATGACAGCCTGGATCAGAAAGTGTGCAGTCATACGTGAGCAGAGTGAACAGGAGAGTGCTCAGCACACAGCCCTGAGGGGAGCCAGTGCTGAGGGTTATGGTGGAGGAGGAGAAGTTGTGGATCCTCACAGACTGCAGTCTGTTAAGAAGTCAAGGACCCAGTTACAAATGGAGGTGCTTAGTCCTAGTGTAAGTAGTTTGTCCATCAGGGTTTGGGGGATCATGGTATTGAAGGCAGACGTGAAGTCCACAAAGAGTATGCTGATGTAGGAGTCCGTCTTCTCTAGGTGGGTGAGAGCAGTGTGGATCACAGAGGAAATGGCGTCTTCTGTTGATTGATTCTCATGGTACTGATGCGGGTCCTTGATGATGTTGATGGTTGTTTTGATGTGTGTTATGACCAGTGGTTTAAAGCATTTAGTGACTATCGGGGTGAGGGCTACTGGCTGATAGTCGTTCAGATCCGTCACTAGGGTTGGGCATTGAGAATCAAGAATTGTTTGGAACCAGGACTAACTGTCCAGATTTCCCGGAATCGTTCAAAATATTAATTTGCGATTCATATGTTCGATGCTAGTCCGCCGACTGGAAGTAGCCGCCAACCCCGAAGAAGAATTTGCCGCCGAAGACCAACGAAGAAGAATCCACCAGAAGTGTGCATCCGCGGTCGAAAGCGTGTCTTAACTTTAATAAAATGACCAGTCAGGTCAGTGCAGCACTTGCAATAATTTTATATCATGCAAAGGAGAGAAGTAAAAAAGTTTCCCATCTTTGACGCGCTTCGCCGGATTATTTTAGCATTCGTGTCCGACCGGAAGTACAGTGTGGTCCGTTCTTCAAAACACTCCGCCGGACTTTTCGCTGCCTCTTCTCTGTCTCTATGAGGTAAATAACACTACGTCTCATACCAACATTAAAGCTTGGTTTATACTGTAGTGGACATGACCGTGCCCACTCTGATACACCTTTGTATTTTTGAACTGTTCCAGAGATGACCTTTACTGACCTCTCAGTAAAGCAAGACATTTACTACAAATTATTCCATTAGTTGTAATCTGAGAACATAGTCACCAAAAGAGACTATTGGTTTCTTTAATTTTATTCTAAAGTAATCAAAAGAATAACATTTTGTCATTTTCATGATGTAAGCCTTTATGCTGTTATTCTGTAATGTGAAACATCACTGTGTCATTTCTACAAATGAAAAGGTGTCAAAGTTCAGATAATATGTCAAACTGCCTTTCTCAGAAGTTGTTTTTGTTGAGTTTCAGCTAAAATTCTCACTAGCGTCTGAAAGTCTCCTCACTGAGACACTTTTCCTAAACAATTTCTCTCTGCTCTGATTTCACCTTGAATCGTGATAACAAGTGAACTGCTCGACTGGTTCTTTTCGGACCAATGGGGAAGAGACAAGTCTCTCTCATCTCAGATCTTCTACTAAAGGTTCTAAGCTTTTGCTGGAACGTTGAGTTTTTGCTGGGAACTTCAAGACATGAGGTCGTCCCAAAGAGCTGGATGAACGTCAGTCACACGCTAAGGACACGTCATCCAGTTAAGGACTAATAACATGTTGTTATGAGTCCACTTCGAACAGAGCGTACAAGCTTAGAACTTTGAATTAAATTCCTTTCTGGAATAAGTTATCTTGAGCCAAAAAACCACGACTGCCACGGCTTCTGCCGACGAAAGCAAATATCACCGACACTGACAAGGTAAACACGTGTGGAGTCCAGCTTGGACTTGCGGGACCGACGACTCGTCAGTCCAAGGCTGATCACAGCTCTTTACCAGAACCGAGGCGGACGTCTTAAGGTAAAGGAGCAGCTGTTTGCTTACTGGAGGTGTGATGATATCTTAGCTGGACGCGTATGGAAGAGTGTCATCTGGTTTTATAAATGCAAGATAAACTTCCCTCTTAAATCTCTCCATTCTCTTTCATTCCTCCTATTTCTTTTCCTCTCAATTTAAGCTGGAAACTATATTTAAGCTAAAGAGCCACAGACTAAGTATATTGACATCCTGTATTGAAGTCTGTTGTGTTACAATTTAAATGTGCTGACGTATTAAATTGCAAGAAAGTGAAATCATGTCAATCAAGTGTAATGGTGTTAATTTAGTTGATTTATTCTAAATAAATGGTAGTGTCTTTGGCATACCAAACTAAGTTAACGTTTCCATTGTCACTCTATGGCTTCTGTTTTACTTATCCATCATAAAGATCACAGAAATATTGGGTAAACAGAAAAAGAAAAGAATCCGTGTAATTACTATTCAATCTGAATAAGTAAATTAATTAAGGTAAAGAGGTCAGTATTAATATTGACCCCCTAAAATCCTTTACATCTGGGTGGCACCGTATGTGTTTAAAGACACAATATGGTGGTTACCCTCATGTTTACTTCATCTGGTGGCCATACGTGTTTTCTGAAAGTTTATTGATAAATCTGTGTGATCCATCATGAACTTGAAACGTTATGTTGGCATGATTATTCTAATTTTTGGACTCTGAAGGTGATAATTTTTGGCTGAGGTGTTCAAGACAGGCAAATTCTGCATGTTTTTATCATTTGAAGCTGAGAGATTGTTATTGTTCAACTCTTTAACACGCTGTTAGAAGCTTTTAGGTGAGGTCTTGTCAGCCCGTGGTCTATGTGGGGGTTCTGGTTCCGTCCAGTTCACGCACAGACTCCTGTACAAAGCTTTGTTGACCGCCGAGTCAAATTGCCTGAAAAGCTATTATTAACATCAACAAGATTGCTGTGCTAGTATTTTTACATGTTAGAGCAGGTCAAAAAAGCATATTACTGTTAGAACGTGTCGGATAGTGGTTCATGAAACCCGAATTCTGCTCCTTTAAAGTGGACAGGAACCGACCTGAACGTGGCTCCGAGAGAGTCCGTGTCATGTTACAGTTGAAGTGCTGGTTACTGAGCGTAGCTAAGTTGTGCCTGTTTTAAATGTGATTGCCACGTTTCAGAATTTTGGAAAGTTAATTTGAAGCGTTTGAGTTGTGAAAAGGGTTTATAAAGTTGTGTTGAGTGGTGTCAAGCTAGCGTTAGAGGCTACGTGTCTTTACAAGTTGTTTATGAGCTATGATTGGATAAAACGAGAGCTGTGAGCTGTCAATCACTCTCGTAGCGAGCGCTGATTCGCTGAAGTGGGGACGCACGCCATTGCGACCAGCCCACTTTGTCGTCATTTCCGGCACTGCATTGGTTGAAGGTAAGAAAACTACATTAACCATGAATGCTGGGGAATAGAACTACAAGCGCTGTGATTAATTGGTTGACGTCACATATCTGTGTAGCGAGCTCCGCCTCGCTCAAGTACGGAAGCTGGTGACGCGTTACGTCGACCCGCCTATTTTTTGTCATCATTTCCAAGTGTTGCACTTTGAGTGATAGGCAGCTTACACTCACAAGACGGACGGAGGTTTCACTAAAAGTTTTCTAAAAAACATAATAAAACATCAGCATTTTTATGGTAAAAACACCACCTGTAAAATTGTTCTGTACACAAACAAAAACTCCTGTCTATTTTAAATAAAAAAATTGAATAACAGAGGTGCAGACAAACATTTTTGCTTATTTTAAATACCAGAGATTTCAAATAACATTCAAAAAAGCATATTCTATTTGTCCAAAAAAGCTAAGTCTGGTCCTCTGGACATTCAAAAAACAAAACAAAACAAAGCAAAAAAAAAAAAACTGTAGAAACGTTTCGTCTTTCGTCCGAAAGACTTCCTCAGTCTGAGAAGCTGTGTTCAGCTCAGTCTTATAAATAGCACCCTCCCACAGTGGATCAACCAGTTGGCTGATGACAGCCGAAACCAGCTGCTCACATGATCAAGGAGGACCATCAGCCTGACGATGGATCGTTAACACCCTGATGGTTGTTTGCTATTCACAGAGGGCTGAGTGATACTAGCAATAACAGCATTGTAAGTGGGGGACAGTTGAACCCGGAGGCCTCCACCTCTGTTTAATGATGGACGGTTTCTTTTCACAAAGATGGCCTCCTTTACTCCTCTCTCAAACCATTGTTCCTCTCTATCAAGGATGTGAACATCTTCATCCCTGAAAGAGTGACCGCTGGCCTGGAGATGAGTGTAGACCGCAGAGTCCTGACCTGATGATGTTGATCTTCTGTGCTGGGCCATCCTTTTGGCCAGTGGCTGTTTAGTTTCCCCGATGTAAGACTGATCACAGCCCTCCTGACACTGAACAGCATACACAACATTACTCTGTTTGTGCCGGGGGACTGGATCTTTGGGATGAACCAGTCTTTGCCGTAATGTATTTTGGGGTTTAAAAGCCACTGGGACGTTGTGTTTAGAGAATAAACGTCTCAATGTCTCTGAAACTCCCGCAACATACGGAATGACCACTGGTCTGGGTCTGGGTTCCTTCTTTTCACCTGATGGCTGGCTGGAGTCCTGTTTGGGTTTCTTCTCTGCTTTCAGGAAGGCCCAGTTAGGATATCCACATTTCTCTAGAGCCTGTTTTGTGTGTGATTTCTCCTTCTGTCTGGCTGCTGAGTTAGTGGGGACGCTGTCTGCTCTGTGGTACAGAGTCCTGATGACTCCTAACTTGTGCTCCAGAGGGTGATGGGAGTCAAACTGTAAATACTGGTCTGTGTGTGTGGGTTTGCGGTACACCTCAGTTTGCAAATTTCCTCTATCAGAAACTGAGACCTCACAGTCCAAGAAAGCCAACCTGCCATTTTTTACATCTTCTCGTGTGAACTTGATATATTTATCCACAGAGTTGATGTGATCAGTGAAATGTTGGACTTCCTGAGATTTAATTTTAACCCAGGTGTCGTCAACATACCTGAACCAATGACTTGGTGGTCTCCCTCTATTTGATTTTCACATTAAATCAAAGAACAAAATGATGGAGAACAGAGCATTTCCACATTAAGCTCTCACATCTCTGCATTTTAAACAGATTTGGTGTACACATCTGTATACTTTTGTTAAAAATTGCATTTTTAACGTTTTTAACGTTTTTCTGTGTACAATTAAAACACTAATGTTAATTTAAATGGAAAAAATTTAGAATAACACCCACATGTACCAGTTTGTTGATTTTTACAGACTCAAAACAAATATGGATAAACAAGCAGATGACGTCATACCATCCTCATCCTTGAAGGATGCTGAAGGTGAGCAAACTCCAGCGTAGGACTAGGAGAAAATCCCAGCGCTTGAGGATTCAGACTTTGATTCAGAAGACACTTTAGCCCCTTTCATATGACGCATCAATCCGTCTCTGATGCGTGTTCAGACCTCTAACGAGCATTCAGAAAACACACAAACGCGCCTTGGCGAGTAAAGTTGACTCGCCTCTGATCCGTGCCTGATCCATGAGCAGAGGTAGTGTTAAAGCCGCATCTGTCGACTTGTGAAAGGTCTCGGGGCTGCGCGGCTTCAAACTGATTTGAATAATGACGTACTCTCCCACGTACTATCCTGGCGCACACTGTCGCGCTGTATTTAAATGTGTAAACAACAACATGACATCTGTATTTTGCTCGCGCATCACTTGCTAGTCTTCGCCGAATCTTTTTCTTTTTTTATTGATCATCACGGAAATGTCTAACTGGGGTGATGCAGAGACCTGTGTGCTCCTGTCTCTGCGCGCAGAGGAGGAAAAAGGGACTTACCGGTACAGTGAAGGATGGGGCCCTTCTGGAGCGGATTGCTTTACTGATACGAGAGCAAAAAAAAAAAGCATTCGGAGAAACACAACGATGTTCGCTAGCGTCGCCATGTTTGTTTACATCCACCTCTGCGGTGCGGTCCCACGTTAAACACGCAGGCACCACGTCCTCTGAGCAACAGATTTTCACCACGCCTCTTTTCAACACGCGCTCCAAATCATTTTGTGAATGCTCCATTGAGGACGGGCTGTGGCTGGATTCAACTTTGTTTTATGAATGACCCGATGGGTATTAAAGCCGGAATCGTCTGTGCGGGAACTGCGCGGGTCTGACTTATGAAAGGGGCTAGATTGTGTTGATAATGCCTTAAAACTGCTAACAAAACCCCTCGTAGAGTATGGTGATGAGGTAGCAGCAATGGACATCTTGACTCTGGACACAGAGTTAGAAAGTCTAGCAACAGGTATAAATAAAAAAGATGGTAAAAAGCTAAACTCCGAGAGTGGGGGGGCAAGATGGCGGAGGAGTAGGACATGCTTGCGTGGGCTCCCGCACTAATCCTTTTTGTATATGGCTTTTCATTAAGTTTCCGTGCTATTTTGTGCATTGGCCTGTCTGGACTCGACATTTGAGTTACTTTACCCTGGACTTTATCCTGGAAGAGTAGAAGAATGGCAACAAACTTGAGGAAAAACAAAGCTAGCTCGGCAGCTGCCAGGCCCGACACAGCCTCGGAGCAGACTACAGCTAAAGCCGGGAGCTCAGCTCCTCCGTCCCCGTCCCACCATACGGCGGACGCAGCCTCCTTGAAGTCTGACATCCTTGCCTCTATAAGATCTGATATCTCAGCTGTGATTAAATCGGAAATAAAAGAGGCATTGGCTGAAGAATTTGCATTTATTAAAGGAGAGCTACAAGCGGTGAGAGCGGAGGTGGCTAACGGCACAACGCTACTTCGTGCTGACCTGGACCAAGTTAAACAGAACGTCAAAGAGGTAGAAGACGGCTTATCAACCTGGTCCGATGAGGTAGTTACTCTACGCACCACCGTAATGGGACTGAAAGAAGAAGTGAACGGGCTCCAAAAGAAATGTGACGACATGGAAGGGCAAATGAGAAGAAGCAACGTGCGGATTATTGGAGTTCCCGAGACGCCAGAATCGAGCTCCACGACAGCGGTGGCTAACATGCTAATGGAGGTGTTACAGTTGGATAAAGTGCCACTTATTGATCGATCTCATCGCACTGGACGTGGGAACAAGTCAGGCGGTAAGCCGCGGGTCATTGTCGCTAAGCTGCACTATTATCAAGAATGTGTGGAAATATTACGTCGGGCCCGGAGCCGCGGCCCTCTTCACTTCAAAGAGGCACCGATCTTCATCACATCAGACTACACAGCAGCTGTGGCCAAGGCCCGGGCGGCGTTTACAGAGGTGAGGAGGCTTCTTCGCGACCGACAAGATGTTCGCTACGGCCTGCTTTTTCCTGCACGGTTCCGCATCACTCATGGAGAGGAGGAGAAGGAGTTCTTGGATGCCAATAAAGCCATGGATTATGTTAAGAAGAAAATCATCTCAGCAACGGACAGTGAGGACCAGCGTTGATAGCAGGTCCAATCTCCACCGATCCATGTTCCTGTCAGGTTGTATAGAAATTTTCAACATTATATGTCCCGTGCTTTTAAAAAAAAAATCTATTTGTTTAGTTAATCTCAGACTCTATTCCGAGGGGTAACATCCTTCTTTTGGACTGAACTCTGGTTGTTTCTTTTTTCTATTCTTATTTTAGTTTTTCTCTTCTTTGTGTATGAAAGTTTAGCAGAGAGACTTTCCAGATCTTGGTTAGTGATATGCTCGTTCTATTTGCAGCTATGAGCACAAAATAGCAATTGAACTTTAAAGTAAGGAAACATTTGCTTTATTCTACTTTATTTTTTAATTACTGAGGCGGGAGCCCAGGCAGGGAGCTTGGTTCCCCAGTATAAGCACATATGTGTGGATTTTGTTTTTGTTTTTGTTTATTGGGCTCTCCGTGTTCTTTAGGAGAGAGGGGTGGGACTATACCGGATCTATCTATTTTTGGGAGTGTTTCTTTATGTCAGATATCTTTCTGTGATGCTTTGTGGGTATCACACTACAGTCCGATTGATAATACATGAGCAGTCCTAATACTAACAGGTTCGTTAACAGCCACCCAGTTAATTTTGTGAGTTGGAATGTGAAATCTCTTAATGGTCCAGTGAAATATAGAAAAGTTATGACACACTTGAGACAACTTGATGTTAAGGTGGCTTTCTTGCAGGAGACCCATTTGCGTAAAGCAGACAGTGTACATCTTGACAGAAGATGGTCTGGTCAGGTGTTTCAGTCTAACTTCCAATCTAAATCAAGAGGGGTTGCCATATTAGTCAGTAAACAGGTGCAATTTACAGCATCCAGTGTTAAAACGGATGCTGCTGGACGCTTTGTTATTGTGGTGGGGAAACTGTATGCGCTTCCAGTTATTTTAGTCTCAGTATATGCTCCAAATTGGGATGATCAAACATTTTTTAATACACTTTTTTCGAATATTCCTGATATTTCCACACATAATCTCATAATTGGGGGAGATGTGAACTGTGTGATGTCATCTCTTGATCGTAGTACAGTGGGAAAGATCTCTATTTCTAAGTCTGCCCAGTCAATTAATTCATTTCTTAATACCTACGGTATGGTTGACGTGTGGCGCTTTTGTAATCCGACTTTGAGACGTTATTTATTTTTCTCCCCTGTTCATAAGAGTTATTCACAAATTTATTATTTTTTCCTTGATAAGCGGATTTTACCTTTAGTGAAGGAATGTGATTATGGAGCTATTGTCATTTCTGATCATAGTCCACTCAAAATGAAACTGAACATCCCTGTTACACAATTAGTCTATCGCCCTTTGGCGGCTTAACCCCATACTTTTTTCTGATGAAGACTTTGTCAAGATGCTTGCATCCGAAATAAAGTTTTTTATTGATGTTAATCGGACTCCTGGGATGCCACTTGGCACTGTCTGGGAATCATTAAAGGCTTATTTAAGGGGCCAAATTATTTCTTAC
>JBBPBX010060002.1:0-14310 GCA_038048925.1 Garcialebias charrua
TCAGAGCTTGGTCCGCATTGCCGGCAGTAAGTCAGGCTCGTTTCCGGTGAGAGTTGGACTCCGCCAAGGTTGCCCTTTGTCACCGATTCTGTTCATAACTTTTATGGACAGAATTTCTAGGCGCAGCCAAGGTGTTGAGAGGATCCGTTTTGGTGACCTTAGAATCGCTTCTCTGTTTTTTGCAGATGATGTGGTCCTACTGGCTTCATCAGTTCGTGATTTACAACTTTCACTGGAGCGGTTTGCAGCCGAGTGTGATGCGGCCGGGATGAGGATCAGTTCCTCCAAATCCGAGGCCATGGTCTTGAGCCGGAAAAGGGTAGCATGCCCTCTCCGGGTCGGGGAGGAGGTCCTGCCCCAAGTGGAGGAGTTTAAGTATCTCGGGATCTTGTTCACGAATGAGGGAAAACTGGAGCGTGAGATCGATAGGCGGATAGGTGCAGCGTCCGCAGTGAAGCGGGCGCTGTACCGGTCTGTCGTGGTGAAGAGAGAGCTGAGTCAAAAGGCAAAGCTCTCAATTTACCGATCGATCTACGTTCCCACCCTCATCTATGGTCATGAGCTTTGGGTTGTGACCGAAAGAACGAGATCTCGGATACAAGCGGCTGAAATGAGTTTTCTCCGCAGGGTGTCTGGACTCTCCCTTAGAGATAGGGTGAGAAGCTCAGTCATCCGGGAGGGACTCGGAGTAGAGCCGCTGCTTCTCCACATCGAGAGGAGCCAGTTGAGGTGGCTCGGGCATCTGGTTAGGATGCCTCCTGGACGCCTCCCTGGTGAGGTGTTCCGGGCATGTCCCACCGGGAGGAGACCCAGAGGAAGACCCAGGACACGCTGGAGGGACTATGTTTCTCGGCTGGCCTGGGAACGCCTTGGGATTCCCCCGGAGGAGCTGCTCCAAGTGGCTGGGGAGAGGGAAGTCTGGGCCTCCCTACTTAGGCTGCTACCCCCGCGACCCGACCCCGGATAAGCGGAAGAAGATGGATGGATGGATGGATGGATGAAAGATGCGTTATAAATTGAATTCATTATTATTATTATTATTATAACATGTCATGTCTAACACTGAATGCTAGGAAACACCTTGTATCTGTGACTTCCGCAGTGAAGCGGGCGCTGTACCGGTCTGTCGTGGTGAAGAGAGAGCTGAGTCGAAAGGCAAAGCTCTCAATTTACCGATCGATCTACGTTCCCACCCTCATCTATGGTCATGAGCTTTGGGTTGTGACCAAAAGAACGAGATCTCTGATACAAGCGGCTGAAATGAGTTTTCTCTGCAGGGTGTCTGGACTCTCCCTTAGAGATAGGGTGAGAAGCTCAGCCATCCTGGAGGGACTCGGAGTAGAGCCGCTGCTTCTCCACATCGAGAGGAAGAGGGAAGTCTGTGCCTCCCTACTTAGGTTGCTACCCCCGCGACCCGACCCCGGATAAGCGGACGAAAATGGATGGATGGATGGATGGATGGATGTTTTTGCTACTTTTGCTACTTTTCTATTGTTTATTGTTTAATGTATTTGTATCATTGGCCTCAAGGCTCAATAAGATTTACCTGACTAAATAAAGGTTGAATGAAAAAAATAACAAATAAAATTCAGTGTAAAGTTATTTTTGATCAAAGCTTGTAAGAACCCCCCCCCCCCCACCCCCCACCTACAGAGCAATAAGTCTCTCTCTGGTGAAAGCAACTCTCTCTGAAGAAGCAAAATGCTGTTGGAATGTGGGGGTTATTTGTGGGGGGTGTATGTAAATGAATGTTCTCTGTGTGAGGGTGTTCCTTTGTTTTGTCCTACTGGAGAGGATATGCTGGGAGAAGATTCTCAGGAGGGGATGTTTACCCACAAACAAAGATCTCCACCCCCAGGGGTCAAGACACCTAATGGAAGAATACTTTAAAATTGTCATTTGACAAACTCACAGTAGTTCTAATAGTAGAATGAATTTCCTGGGTTTTCCAGATAGGGACGAGTGCACGAAGTCGCAGCAGTATGAAACCGCGCCACCACAATCAGATATTGAAAAAGGAAAATACAGATGGGTAGCATTGGTATTCAAAAAAAAGAATCTATCATAATTTGTCTTCTTAAGACACTCCATGATAAAGTCCCAAAAACTCTACCAGCATTAAGCACAGAGAGACAAGACATGTTGTTTGTTTTATTGTTTTATTGTATTCATAATTTATTATTTTAGTACTGTTTTTAGTCCCTTCCATTTTATGATTGTACTGTATTGTATTTTGTGATTGTGTGTACAGCACTTTGGTCCTGTTGGGTGCATAAAGTGCTCTATAAATAAAGTTGGTATGGTATGGTATGTTGCAGTTTGATGACAAGCAAGATCAAGTCTGTGAGTAACATTCAGATAAGCACAGTCAGCAGTTGTCTCAGCTCGGCGCCATCCAAGCGCACACACAGAGATCTCTGGGGGGAGGGGGGGCAGCGTGTTCTCTCAGCTTTCGACTCCAGGAGAAGAATTTCCACACGGCCTTCATTCAAGGTCGCTCAGAGTCCAGATTAGATACTCTTTTTGTTTATCTTCAGCTCAGGCCACAGTGTTCTTTTGACTGCAGCCTTCCAAGTCCAGGTGCTGTTCAGGTCCAAAATCGCCGAATCATATGAGGTTCCGAGCTACGAACCCCCATCTGTGCCCTGATTGAGTCCGGACGGCTGTAAACGAGTTCCAAAACGCACCGCAGGTCCGCGGTGGTCTACCGCTGCTCCCATCGTGCGGTTCAGTTCGTACAACAGCTGGGATGTGGAGCTCATAGCCCGGATCAGAGAATCTTGCTGATCAGGAAGTTTCGCCAGCGCGCTGATAGCCGCCGCAGTCTTCCTCAGCTTCCAGTAGCAGACAGCTCCGCCAACGCCAAAAAACAGAGTAGCTGCCACCAATATCCCAATAATCCACAAATCTTCCACGTCTTCGACAGACAGGACGGTCAGACACATTGGCTGCCACTGGCCCCACGAGTCCATAATGTATCCGACAGCGTGCGTGTCGGAGGGACAAGCCGTTTCTCCTGGCCCGGTTCGCTTCGTGGAAAAAATTTTATCTATAGAGGAAACAGCCCAATTAATTAAATCCATCTCAAATTGGTTCGAGTGAGCGCTGAAGAGTCACAGACGAGACAAAAAAGCAGGCAGGGAGGAGGAAAACTTAGGGAGGAGAGGAGCAAAAAGATATGCGACTTGCTTTGCCGAGAGCGGAAGTATAGGTTTTCATGAATTCTGACAAAAAATATGGAACACTACCATTTTCAGCCGCTAGATGGCACTCAAGTTGTATGGCATGCCGTTGTGTCATGTAATAGATAAAAGTGGCTGTTAATGGCACAATCGACTTGCCATAAACTGCCACTTTTGTCCACCTCATCTGCAGCAACCGTCAAATCAGCTTAATTTCGCTGTGCCACCCTGGTAAAATGCAGCTGATTTGACCATTAAAGTGCATTTATTAAGTAAAAGTTCAACTGAGACACACTTTTACTATAATGTCAAGCAAACAAATAATTGATACGTGTTAATCGTGTTAAAGTCCTTCTGTGCACGCTCCCAAGGCCACCGTTTGGCAGCTAATTGATTTTTTGCATAACATTGGAACATATTTCCAGGTTGTCAGCAGTGACACGTAACAAACGTGATGCATCAGCGGTGACTAATAGATGCAACTTATATGGTGGCACAAAGAATTTATAGATTTTTCCACTTTATTAGACATATTTGGACTGATGAGACTTATAGAGTGGTGCGACGTGTACGGCAGAAAAAACAGTAAATATATATACACACACACACACACACACACACACATGTATGTATGTATGTATGTATGTATGTATGTATGTATGTATGTATGTATGTATGTATATATATATATATATANATATATATATATACCGTATATATATATATATATATATATATATATATATACATACATACATACATACATACATACATACTGTACATACATACATACAGTACATACATATACAGTATAGATATATATCAGATGGATGCATGTGACTCAATTGGTAGAGCTACTGCCTCTCAGAAAGAAGGTTGCCAAATTGAATCCCAGTTGGTGACCTTACTAGGGAAGGGATTGCATGTTCTCGCTGTGCATACATGAGTTTTCTCTGGGTTCTCCATTTCCTCCCACAGACCATAAGCATGCATGTTAGGCTGACTTGTAACTCTAAATTGGTAACACAAATGACTGTTTACAATATGTGACCCTATGAACTTGTGACCTGTCCATGGTGTAACTTGCTTCTCGCTGCATGACTGCTTGATGTGGGCACCAGTGACCTCTGTGACCCAGAAAGGAAGAATCAGGTAAAGATAATGGTCATTCAATACATATTATCATTATATATCATCATGCCCAAGTGTGGACCCGGAGACACTGGCTGGAGGAGAAACTTGCAAGAAGGCATCTTTATCTTATCAACAGTATTCTTATGTTTGTCCGTCTGTGTGAAAATTTCCTCAGCATGAATGCGTGGAGTTGAATTTGCACCAAATGTAATGTATGTTCAACCCCCACATGTGCTCACTCAACCTTTGTTGTGCTGTGCTCTTTTGACTCAGAAAAACTGAATTATGGATAACTAGAAAATAAATTCAACCATATATAACCAAATGGCCTCGAGTTGCCTCATTTTGATGATTGAATAATAACAGCTTTGTCTTGGTTCCCTTTCGATTTTACTTTATAACATAATTATCATTTTGCAATAGTTTTGTTGGTCTACCTTAATTTCAAAAGGCTATATTTAAAATAGTTGAACTACTGATTTGATTGTTTTAAGCATTGCAAAACTTTTGAACCAATAAATAAAATAAATTTGGGGTTGTTGTGACAATCTAATGGTTTTCTGAAATCACCAGAGATTAGTCATGCATCATTAACCCACCAGAGTAGCTAGCGTTACTAATTTCTATCACCCATACTGTAAGTCATCACTCCTGTTATAATGTGACAACCATAAAGGACACTCGGTGACAGTTTAGGAAAAATAACAATTAAGTCTGTGGCATCATTTGGAAAGACATCAAACTACAATAATCTATCAGTCAAGATAAGTAAATACTGAAAGTGCTTGAAAACTGAAATAGCTCATTTTCCTTCTGTGTATTTAAAGACATGATGATATTGCTGTGGCAACCACATCATGTCACCGTGGATACGTTCATTAGCCAAAATGAAATGAGCCTTCAGAGTCACCTGCAATTTGCTGTGGCAGGTTCTTATTTGCGTTCATTATAAGAAAACTGGTAAAAGAGTGCTTTTGTGTCCTTTTGATTTGAACAAATTCTGTACCGAAATGAAAGGTTTAATTATGCTTTTCATTAAGTTCAGCTCCATAAGGGGTTGGATTCATTTTTTCCTTTATTTCAGCAAAACCAGACTCTGTCACTCTGGGTGCACTGATAAACAAATGAACACAACTTTTTTACTACACACAAGCACTTTGTTGCTTTGAAGGAGACAAAAGGGAAAAACAGCATTGGTTCATTTAGGTTCAATAGCATCTCTATGGAAACAGTGTTTTTCCTATTTTGTGGAGAACACACCTCAGTAACCCAAATTATATTGCACATGCCAGGTGTTTTATTTGGGTTTTTATAGCAAGAGCATGAGCGTTTTCTATTTATTTATTTTTTTCAAATATATTCATAAAGAATGAAAATGCGAAAATTTATGAGCAGAGCTGTGTATAAAATGTAAAACTACAGGCAAAGTGAAACACAATAACAAATGTGTACACTGCAGTTTTTATTGTGGCTCACATGCACTTACCTTAAGTTGAGAAACATCTCTGTAAGAAAGGATGTGCTGTCTCAACATCTATCTTATTTTAAGGACTTACGTACACAACTCTAAGGGAAAATAAATCACACTCACTGGCGTCAGCAACTCAAACAGTATTCAATTGATTTTCAGCGTGCCCATAGTAATCCTGCTTCTTGTGCTCCTTCCTGCAGCCATTCATAGACCACTGAGAAGACTCAAATAAAAGGAAAATGGAAATGTTGGGAATCCTCTTAATTTTAATCTTGAATGATTCAATGTGGAGATACTTACCTGTGCAGAGAGCTAACAAAGAGTCCTCAGATAAGAAGAATAAGCGGATATCTTGGCTTCCCTAAACAAAGTCTGTTTGAAAATAGCTTGATCAGATTCAAACAGAGCTCTTTTCTGTTCTCACTAATGTGCAAATATCTGTTTTTACATCAGCTGCCTTATTATTTTTATCCCTGCATGTGTAAACAATGGAGTTATTTCACCTCCCTTACAGATCTGACTTTGAACAAGCGTTATGGCCCATATGTCTAAGAGTGACCCACAGAACTCACAACAGAGTCCAGATGGATGTAACATTTTAAAAACTATATTTTAATAATCATTTATCATCATCATTTATCCAGACATAAAGGAAAATGGAGCCCCAGCTAAAATAAACATAGAGGGAGAAGCCTTGGAGCAGCCAGCAGTTGACGATTCAGACTGTTCCCCTCACACTTTGGTCCACGACCTAACCCTGCAACCAAAACGCAAAAAAGCAAGAACAGCCAGTAAGGCTCAAAGTTCAAGGTTCAAGGTGACTTCATTGTCATTCCCATCACATGTGGTACATGTAGTGGAACGAAATTGTGTACTCAAGGTCCCAGTTACACCCAAAAATAGCAAATATATAAATTATAAAAACAAAATAGTATATAAGGATCCAAGATATATCCTATAATAATATGATATACCATACCATACCATTTTATTTATAGAGCACTTAAAACAGTGGCAAGGCCAAACAATAATAATAATAATTAATTCAATTTATAACGCACTTTTCATTACTGAAAATCTCAAAGTGCTACACATATATTGAATGCTACACACATTCATAAACCGGTGGCGGCAGACTACCATGCAAGGTGCTTTCCAGTCCTACCGGGAGCAACTCAGGGTTAAGTGTCTTGCCCAAGGACACAACGACACATGGTGCGGGTTCCGGGAGTCGAACCGCCAACTTTCTGATCGGGAGACGACTGCCATTACCACTACACCATGGCCGCCCAAACAACAAAGTGCTGTACAACAGAAAAACAGGCAACACATAAAGCAACATACAAAATGAACATGGTGTATTAAACAGCAGCTTGAACATGAGTCTGTTGTGAGCAGCTGGGTATGAACATTCAGCTTAAGGTAAGAAATCAGCCGCATGGATAAAGTATAAAATCTCCATTTAAGTGGAATTACAATGATATTTCTGGTTAGATATTAAAGTCTAGCCTCAAGGTAGAAGCTGTTCCTCAGTCTAGTGGTTCTGCACTTAATGCTTCTCTACCTCCTGCATAAGGGGAGCGGGGCAAAAAGTGTGTGTGCTGGGTGAGTGGGGTCCATCATGATGCAGGTGGCCCTCTTCTTGCATCTGGAGGTGTAAATGTCTGTGATGGTGGGGAGGCTGACTCCAACAGACTTCTGTGCAGCCTTCACCACTCTCTGCAGTGCTTTTCTTTCTGCAACTGTGCAGCCTCCATGCCACACGATGCTGGAGCACAGGATGCTCTCCACTGCACACCTGTAGAAGGAGGTGAGGACTGAGCAACTGAGTATCCAGATCCAGCTAAAAATCAGTAGGATAAATAAATAAAAATTATGTAAAATGGTGCAACAGGCTGACAGCATCTATAAGGGAAGGAGCACAAGTGAAGCTGGAGAGTGGAACCACCAGTCAGCAGAACAACTCCTCTCTGCCCCCAATCATAAACTGAAAAGAACATGACAAGGACATGACAATTCACATAAAGGTGACACAGGAAACTCTAACAACAAGAAAATACAAAGGTTTGTTTTATTTTATCAATCTTTTTAAAAACTTTTCTTTGTCTGTATTATGTTAAAAGTTAGTGTGGTACTAGCTCACAACTTATACTCTGAGCACGACACATTCCACAGCATCTTTACTTAAAACTTTGGCATTACTAGTACTTGTTGGAATGAACACCATTTGTTTGTTAGTAAAATATCGTGTGAACTACTGGAATGATTTTAGAGACCTCTGACATCTAGTTTGATAAAACAAATACATTTTATCCTGTGTGAGAGTTGATTAGTGAGTCAGAGCAGCTGAGGTGATTATAAATTAATTACAGGTGTGAGTGAATGAGCAAAGAGAGCTGAGGAGTAACTGTGGGGCCATGGAAAAAAAGGTGCTAAACAATAACAATTATCGGTCTCCTCAATACAACAAAAACTTTCTCAGTGAGTTTTCAGAACTACTGGCTGACCTAATGCCAAAGTTTGACTCTTGGCTTTTCTGTGGTGACTTCAACGTGCACACCTGCTGCCCAAGTAATCAGCTTGGATGTGAGTTTCAGGACCTCCTGGACTCTTTCAACCTGTCACAGTCGGTCTCGGGGGCCACACACAGTCAGGGTCATACACTCGATTTAATTATCTCCCACGGCCTACAAATACCTGCTGTGGAGATCCTGGACACCTGTATCTCAGACCATTTTCCCATATTATTCGAATTTTTCACCTCTCCTGCACCGAAAGCTATTCTCCCAGCACGTTTCTGTCGCTCTATCACCCCATCCACTCCAAGTGAGTTCACTGATGCCTTTAAGAGCACTGAATTCTGCTCTGCTGTCAGCCTGGACCCATCTCTACATCCTGAGGACTTCATCAGCTCCTTCCATCACACCTGCACAACGATCTTGGACTCCATCGCTCCTCTCAAACAGGCATCTTCAAAGAACAAACCTTCACCATGGCTCAACGAAACGACGCGAGCTCTTCGACAACGTTGCAGAAAAGCAGAACGAAAATGGAAGCGCGACCGGCTTCATGTATCTCAAGGAATACTGAGAGACTGTCTCTGTGAGTATCATAATGCTGTGAAACAGGCCAAGTCACAGTACCTCTCCAATTTAATCTCCACCAGCTCCAACCGGCCGCGGACGCTTTTCAGCACACTCCAGTCTGTCATCAACCCATCTGTCAATGTTCTGAAAACTGCCACACAGTCTACCTGCGATGACTTTCAGAGCTATTTTGTCAACAAAATAGACTCTATCAGGCAGAACATTGTCAGTTCATCCAACACCATCCAGTCTTGTGCGTCTGCAATAACCACAGCTGTTTTTGACCAATTTGACCTGGTTTCACTCCCTCACCTCACCAAGGTGGTTCAGCAGATGAAACCAACTAACTGTTCTCTGGACATCATTCCCTCTAAAATGTTCAAACAGTCCTTTGATGTAATTGGTCCTTGTGTTTTGTCATTTATTAACAGCTGTCTATCTTCAGGTTTTGTGCCATCTGCTTTCAAACATGCTGTGGTCAGGCCTCTTCTCAAAAAACCAGGCCTAGATCCTACAGCTCTCTCTAATTTCAGACCAGTTTCACATCTGTCATTTCTATCAAAGGTCCTAGAAAAGATTGTTTTTATTCAACTTCAATCTTTTCTAGAACTCAACAACCTGTTTGAAAAATTTCAGTCAGGTTTTCGAGCTCGTCACAGCACTGAATCTGCACTGCTCAAAGTACAGAATGACATTCTTCTGTCCCTGGATGCAAAAAACCCTGCACTGCTGGTGATGTTAGACCTCTCAGCAGCTTTTGACACCGTCGACCATCAGGTACTAATCAACCGCTTGTCTCAGCAGGTTGGCCTCCAGGGAGCTGTGCTTGAGTGGTTCAAATCTTACCTGTCTGGGAGAACTTTTTCTGTCATGA
Organism: Garcialebias charrua; assembly: GCA_038048925.1. Taxonomy (NCBI): domain Eukaryota; kingdom Metazoa; phylum Chordata; class Actinopteri; order Cyprinodontiformes; family Rivulidae; genus Garcialebias; species Garcialebias charrua. Next base: position 9,748 of record JBBPBX010060002.1, read on the forward strand.
TAGGCGATCTGTCCTCCTCTTCATCAACCCCTCTGACCTCTGGCGTACCACAGGGATCTATTCTAGGGCCAGTCCTCTTCTCTCTTTACATGCTGCCATTAGGATCAATCATTGCACGTCATAACCTGTCTTTTCACATGTATGCAGACGATTTACAAATCTATCTGCCAGTCACTCCCAACCCCTCACCCAGTTCAAACACTCTTGTCAACTGCTTAAATGACATTAAGCACTGGCTCTCTCAAAACTTCCTCCACCTAAACACAGATAAAACTGAATGCATTTTATTTAGTGCACCTGGTGACACCAGCAACATCCTTCCCAGTCCCAGTGTTGGTTTCCCCCTCCCCCACTTCAACCCGGTGGTCAGAAATCTTGGAGTGCAGCTTGACTCCAACTTAAAGTTTGATAAACAGATCAGTTCTGTTGTCAAGACCAGCTTTTTCCAGCTCCGTCTGCTCTCCAAAGTCAAGTCATTTCTCAGCCGTGGTGATCTGGAGAAGGCCATCCATGCCTTTGTGACCTCCAGACTTGACTATTGTAATGCTTTGTATGTTGGTATTAATCAATCCTCCATCTCCCGTTTACAGCTTGTACAGAACTCTGCCGCGCGCTTTTTGACCAACACACGAAAATATGAACACATCACTCCTGTCCTGTCCTCTCTACACTGGCTCCCAGTTCAGTTCAGGATACAGTTCAAGCTGCTCCTGTTTGTTTTCAAAGCTCTGAATGGACTTGCTCCTCTGTACATCTCAGAACTTTTGAAAGCCCATCAGCCCGGCAGAGATTTACGCTCTGCCAGTCAACACCTGCTGGAGGTGCCTCGCTCAAGGTACAAACAATGGGGAGACCGGTCATTTTCTGTTGCCGGCCCAAAAGCCTGGAACAGCCTCCCCCTTGAGCTGCGTGCCACCTCTGATCTGACTCTGTTCAAAACCAGACTGAAGACCCACTTGTTCAAAAAAGCTTTCAGTGTGTAAAAAAGCTTTCAGTGTGTAACTTTTATTACTTTTGGTAGTTTAGTATGTAGCATTTTTTATTTCCATTGCCTTTTTATTTCCACTTGCTCAAATAAGCTTCCAGTGTGTAACTTTTATTACTTCTGGTATTTTAATATGTAACATTCTTTAATTTCCATTGCCTTTTTATTTCCACTTGTTCAAAAAAGCTTTCAGCGTGTAACTTTTATTACTTGTGTTATTTTAGTATGTAGCATTTTTTATTTCCATTGCTTCTTTTATTGCTGTTGTTTCTTATTCTATTTTCATTGATTTATTGTTCCAGTTTATTCATCTTTTTATCCTGTTAAGCACCTTGGTCAATGCAAGGCATTGTAGGAAGGTGCTATACAAATAAAGCTTATTATATATTATTATTAATAATACTGTGAAATGGACAATACTTTGAGAAAGAATAATTCAGAATAATAAACTGAAATCTCCTGAAACTCTGAGTCCAAAGCAGGGAAACGTCAATAAATTATACTAACAAGCAAAAAAAAAAACACAACAGTAGCAGGAAGTTTATTTAATTGCTCTTTTGTTACAGTAAACTCTGCAAAATCCCTGTCGAACTGAATTTAATGCTGTTCAACTTTGAACGCGTGTTAAAATGAACCAAATCAGTTAGTTTTAGGAAAACATTCATTCTGGCCCCCCTTCCTGTTACTCTGTTCTTTAATGTGAGTGTGTGACTCATCTCATCATAATCTTTTAAGGCTCCCAGAATTACATTACAAACAAGGTCAGAACTTTCAGCAATAATAAGATTTCCATTATCATGTCTAATCCCCCACATTGCTGCAGCACAAGACAAATTGCATTCTTGATTTATTTTCCATCAGCTGTGTTTCAAGTAAACACTTTTGGTTTCCTCTATCGGCACAGGGATTAATCACTCACACACCCCTTCCTCCCCCCAGAAGCACACGTTGTTGAGTTGATCTGGGATCTGTGACGAGGGATAGATAGATGTTTGTGAGAATGCAACATTAGGCAGCAGAGACAAGTTCAACTTGATACCTTCCATGCGCATGGGTCAGGTTCATTTAGGTACAACTGCAGGATTGGTCCCTCTGGGAGCAATTAGTTTTCACTAAAGGTTCTGGGATGTTGCGAGCAGCGCAGTGTCGAACAATAGCATCACCTCCCATCAGCTAAACGCCTCTTACCCTCTGCTTTTTAGAGTGGGAGCTGTTTGTGTTTTGTATTTGTCAAAGAGTCTGCATGCGCCATCGCTGAGAGTGATTTCAAGCTGTGTTTGAGAGATTCTTTTTCCTGCATCCTTTGGGAGGAGATTGAAGCAATGCGTTGTGTTAAATTTGGTTCATCAAACTCCTGCCATGTTTCCCCTCCTCCTTTATCAATTCTAGACAGAAGACGATGCATTATGTCTCATCTAACCTTTGAAACTGATGCAAACTGATGAAACTCTACAAAACAAAAATAATTTTCCTCTTTAAGAAATGATTCATCTCACGGCCCTGACAAGGAGGCATTGACAAAGTGCTGCAGAACTGTGGCAACTCATTGATTTTATCGGGTTGGTTTCTGTTTGAGATGATAAAGTTAAACTTGTGGTGCTGTTGTTGCCAGATGTCTGCTGCGACAGGGCTGATGAAAGTTTTGCACGCTGTCATTTGTTTTTATCTGAAGCACAGAAACACCTAGTGACAGGAACACACACCCCTTCTTTTTTTATTCGTTGAAAAGAGAAGAAGAAAAAAAGGAGTTGTTATGGTTACAAGTTATAAATAGAGCAGAAGTGTAGGTGACAGGGGAACGGAGTGTCAGGATGAAAGACACAATGACATCTAACCCACAATTCATCGCTGCAGATCTGCCAGCTTGGAGCGAAACATCCGCCCACAGGCAGACCTCAACAGACAAAACAAACCCGCTCTGGTTTAATTAAAACCTTCCTGTTGGGATGCCAGAGAATAGAGTTTGTTTTAATTTCTTGTTCTGTACGCTGGTTATGGAATTAAATATCAACGGTCTCTGCAGTTTTTAAGTACGATGATGACTTGCAGTAGTTGTAAGATATAGTTTGTTTACCGTATTTTCCGGCTTTTTGTCTATTTTGCATGCCCTGCGACCTATATTTAGGTGTGACCTATTTATGGCTCTTACAATAATGTCAGCTAACAAATATATATTTTTAGGTGTTTATCCTGCTAAAATTAAAATACCGGTACATGCAGGTCTGTTCGCTGCTATAGGACGTGACGTAGGTGCGACTTATATTTAGGTGCGACCCATTTATGGATTTTTCCAATTTTTTGGCAATAATTGGCCAAAGCGACCTATATTCCGGTGCGACCTATATTCCAGAAAATACGGTAGTTTTCAGAGTACAGTAGTCTCTTGTTTATTGCGGTGGTTACGTTCTGGATCCCCCCACCCCCACCCCTGTAATAAGTGAAAATCTGCGATGTATGTTATTAAGGCTTTAAAAACACTTCCTACACGATTGCAATGTTCAAAACTCTTAAAACCTACATCATTTAACAACACTCTTATACGTAGCTACTAAATTTTATGCACCAGCTCAGCAAAACAGCAGCGGCTTGGTTCCAGTTCGGCAGGTCTACCCTGCCAGTTCTGTGCAGCCCTGGAGCACTAACACACATTTTGGAGGGAGCCGGACTTTCAGAAGGCCAGCATGGCACCAGACGGTGGTCTGTTTGAGTCCAAATCTGGATGAAAAAAGTCCTCATCCCCGCTCCGAAGTCCTCATGGGCCGGCTAGCAGCTCCGGTTCTGGTCCGGTTCCCTGTGGGTTCTGTGCAGCTCTCTACATCTGCTGGGCCCTGAACAGAATGAATAAGGACAGAACTTTTTCTGATCTGATCAAAACTTTCCCTCTAGCATTTCTGCAGAAAGCAATAGGGCTTCTGGGCAGGGCCCTGTTAGCTTCTGGGAAATGTAGTTGTTATGTGCAGAGATACAGTATAGGCTTATTGAGAGAAAACTACAAAATGGTGGCGTCTGTCTGAAGTATTTAATTTTTTTGTTAACTTTTACTGTATGGTATCCCGTACTGTGCCAATTACATGAGTAATATTAAAGATGACAATCGTGTGTTGTGTACAAATTATTTTCTCATGTACAATCTTACTTTGAAAAACCCCAAAGAGCGAGTCTGTGAAAGTTAAACCACAAAGTAGTGAGGGACTACTGTATTCCCAGACTCCCCAGTGTTTATTTTTATTTTTTTTGAAGGGGGGGGGCATTTGTGACATGCAGATTGTTCTCTGCCTCAGTGCTCGGCACCAATGGCCTCCTGATACAGCCTGCAATTAGAGACAGCTCAAAGATTTAATGAAGAAGCGCTCACTTGATGGCAGGAATGCTCAAGACATTGCCAGTAGCTTCGACTTCAAAGCTTAGAGATATGGTTTCCCCAGAAGTGGCCAGAGAAACGCTGCATTGAGATAACAAGTCACGGTTTTCAAACGATTTGTGAAATGACGGGGCGCTTGGTAAACCAGTTTACAGCCTGCAAAGGGCACACAGATCATATTTGAACAGTGTATCGTTGCATGTCCCAGCGTCGAGTA
>JBBPBX010060003.1:5797-17549 GCA_038048925.1 Garcialebias charrua
CCATATGTGAAGTAGGTTGACTGCAGGCACAGTTTCAAGAGTTGACACAGTTGCTCTGTGGAAAGCGTGGTTCTGCTGTTCAGAGTGGTGTCTGATTTTAACCTTAAACAGACCACCTCTACTGCTTCATCAACAGGAATGCACGTAAAGAGTGATGTAACATCAAAAGAGACCATTGTTTCATCAGTCTCCATGATGACATCCCTCACCTTATCCACAAAGTCCATGGTGTTCTGTATGTGGTGTTCTGAGCTGCCAACTAAAGGGATGAGTACAGATGCCAGATATTTGGAAACATTGTAAGTGACAGAGTTAATCATGCTAACAATTGGTCTTAAAGGTACACCTTGTTTGTGGATTTTGGGTAAACCATACAGACTTGGCGTGGCCTCCCCTGGGTACAGTCTGTGGTACAGAATATTGTCAATAGCCTTGTCCTGCTTCAAAATTTTCAGGCAATCTATCAACTTCTTCTTGTAACCACTTCCTGGATCTCTTTTCAGCGGTTCATAAGTGGTTAAGTCACTAAGGAGTGACATAACTTTCTCATGATAGTCTTTCTGGTTCAAAATCACTGTGCACCTTCCTTTGTCTGCTGGGAGAATTATGATGTTTTTGTCCTTGCTAAGCGTGGTGAGTGCATCCCTCTCTTCTCTACTGATGTTGGAAGGTGGTGGTTTAGCATTACTGAGACAGGCTGAAACTTTGACTCTGAGTTGTTCTGCTTCAAAGTCTTTAATTTTGTTGTTACGGATGGCTGACTCAGTGGCTGTGATCATCTCCACCAGTGGAATTCTACTTGGTGCCACTGCAAAGTTTAGCCCCCTGGCAAGAATCTCTGTCTCCGGCTGGGTGAGCTGTCTGTCAGATAAATTCTTCACCCACTTTTCTGTCTCCCCGGCATGTGTATCGGAGTGTTGTCTTACACTGAATGTGTTGTTGTTGGAATTGTTATGGTGTTGACGAGTTATCAGTGAGTTAAATTTGTTTTGTTGTCGAGTCTTGGACTTGACATGCTGTGCTAAGCGTGCCCGATCTGTACAGTCCATCACTTGCTGAAGTGTGGTCTGATCTAGGCACGTTGTTAGTTTTTGATAAATTTGCTCTTCTTTGGCCTTCAAGGCCTCAATGGTAAAATTGGTCTGTCTTACCCGTTCATTCAGCAGCTGCGTCTGTGCCTTCTGAAGGATGTTGCTTGCCCGGTGCCCGCTGACCGATGAATTCAGTTCCAGGCTCTTAGGAATAATGCCACTTTGTCTGCATCTAAGGTTGAATCGCAAGTGGTTCCTGTAGTCCGCCCTCTTCCTAGCTGTTTTCTCAAACTCTCTAACAAGTTTGAGGCAATCCTGGCCAAAGTGGTTCAAAATACCCTGATGCATGCTCAATAATCCAGGTAGAAAAATCTAAAAAAGCTAAGTCTGGTCCTCTGGACATTCAAAAAACAAAAAAAACAAAACAAAGCAAAAAGTTGTAGAAACGTTTCGTCTTTCGTCCGAAAGACTTCCTCAGTCTGAGGTGCTGGTAAAAAAATGTATTTTATTATTATTATTTTTTATGAGAAGCATATTCGTAAGTCCGAAACGTCGTAAGTCGGGGGCATCGTAAGTAGAGGACTACCTGTATTTTGGTTTTAAAACTTAAACTTTGACTTTAACAAATGGGGTCAACTCTGTCTGTCTGTTAGCAAAATGTGTCATGAACCTCTGGAAGAGGTTCAGAAAGTAATCATGTGTGACTAAAACCAAAAAAAACGTTTCAGCAGCACACACGAGGACTGTGATGACCCGGACAGTCTGACAGATAATGAGCTGAAATCAGGTGAGGTTGAAGCTAAGAGTAAGTTGCAACATGTTAATGACATGCTTAAAACCTGAGTCAACTGTTGGGAGTCAACACTGCCTGTTAGCAAAATATCCCATGAACCACTGGAGGAATTTTACTAAAACTCTCATAAGTAATCACTAGATGAACATCTACAACTGATTAACTTTTGGAGTGAACCCAATTCAAGATGGCCTCCACAGCTAATCAACCATAGCCCACATACAGTACAATGTCTATCATTTAGTCAAATTCATCAATACTGAGCTAAAGTTTGGTGTGGTAGTAGCTGAGAGTGGGGGGAGTGGTGGTGCAGAGGGTAACGAAGGTGGGCCTGTGATCAGAAGGTCACCAGTTTGACTCCCTGGGCAGACAACAGGAAGAATGTGGGTGGAAAAGGTGAAGCATCCACACCTGCCTCCACCCTCATTTGCCCCACTCTGGGCCCTTGAGCAAGGCTATTAACCCCCACAAGCTGCTCCCTCGGGCACCCTAGATGCAGCTCTCTACTCCACACAGAGGGCTGTGGTAGCTCAGTGGTCTGTGGTTGTGTCAGGAGTAAAAACAATCGCCAGGTCTTCAAGCAAGTTAGTTTACTGTGGTGACCCCTGAAGAAGAGAACAGCCAAAAAGAAAAAAAAACAAGTAGCTGAGTCATCCTTAACACACGTGCTGACAGATCGCTGAGTCATCCTTAACACACGTGCTGACAGATCGCTGAGTCATCCTTAACACACGTGCTGACAGATCTTGCAAAATCTCATGAGGCTGCATGAGTTCACACACATTAAGGGCGAGATACACTCGAGCGTCCTCACGATACGCCAATACGCAGCGTACGTACGCCCCGTACGCAGCGTAGCCCCGCGTAGCCCCTCAGGGCAAGTACGCGCAAAAGTATTTTTTTACTACGCATACGCGATTCGCATACGCGATGCGCGGTGTCTGACCTAAACTTCCCCGGCGCCGGACTGTTTTGTATGTTACACAAATGAAATAAATTCCTCTTTTTTATCGCTGATCGGGCCTTTTCTTTTGTTTTTTTGCCTAAAGTCAAGTAACCGCTTCTTCCTCCGTTCACTCGATGAATGAAATGAATGAATTCAGGTCCTACCTGGGTGCGCGATGTTTTATATATTCCCTGGTGGGCTGTGGTGGGCTGTGGGCTGCAGGAAAAGCACTCCCTGTTATTATTTTAATTTCTGAGAGAACTTTTTATAACATATATAGTAGAAAGACCGTATCAGAACACCGCAGAAGTCTGAGCGAGCTGCTCATGATAGGTTTCACTTTGAGCTGACTGAAATCTGTCAATCATTTCAGTAGGCGTGTCAAAGTGACCAATCAGCGAGCTCAGTTGAGTCCTCTCCGTGCTCAGCTGCTCATATTACAACAAGGAGAACGCGAGCGTTTGGAGCGAAAAACTAGCGGAAGTGACGATCGGAAGTGACGGTACGGAGGAAATGACGTTAGAATTTGGAGCGAAAACACGAGAATCTACGCGAGAACGAAAGCCGAGTGTAGCAGCGGCTACGCACGTATACGCGCATATACGGAGTCTGCTTCAGTGTATCTCGGGCTTTAGTTACATCATTTGACCAAAACAGGTACAAGTTTAGATTATCTAAAGGACATTCTTGCACCATATTCATCCACCCGGTCTCTACGATCACAGAATAGTAATCTACTTCACATTCCATGAACCAAATTAAGGACCATGGGAGACCGGGCATTCTGTGTGGCTGCCCCCCGCCTATGGAACTCCCTCCCTGACTACCTGAGAGCTCCACAGTCACTGGTTGACTTTAAACAAGGCTTAAAGACTTTTCTTTTTAAGCAAGCCTACTCTGCCTCCGCATGATTTTATCTTAGATCTCAGTTGATATTATCATTATTTTTAATTGATTTTATTATTGATTTTACTTGATTTTATCACTTGTTTTTATTTGATCTTTGATTTTAGTTGCACTTTGTAGCACTTTGAGATTTTTGTTAAGGAAAAGTGTGTTACAAATTAAATTCATTATTATTATTATTATTATTAAGTCTAGTTTAGTTTAAATCTCCTGCCTCAAAAGCAAGGGGTGATATGTTAACATGGTTCATGAGATGCTTTTAATGAATGCTCGGCTTTTTATTTATTATTTGGAACGCCTCCGATCTAGTTCCACCAGGTTCTTCACAGCTTGAAGCTACAGGGGCTTGTGGACGTGAACGTCACGCTCTGTAAAAGTCCTTTTACCTCGGTAAAAATGAAAAACTTGACTCTTCCTTGTTCTCATATATCACTTTTGTCAAATGACAAATGTACAAGTTCTGAACCAAGACTCAAAGATGAACTCTTTGTAGCTGAGGCCAAAACATTGCAGAAGAATTATGCAAGGGTGCAACTGGCCTCAACATCCAGTTCACACACACACACACACACACACACTATCCTCCAGTCAGGGTGTGGTGTGAAGGCTGATACTTTGTAAAGCAGAAGCTTTACTGTGGTGACGCTGAATTCCACGGCAAACGGAACTGCGCCTGTGTGAACCACGTGCACTGTTGTGTTTATGTTGTGTTTGACTGTGGGCGTGCATCTGACCACAGGGGAACTGTGTTCAACTAGTTCTGCATCTGCTAACAACTCTTTACCACTGCATTGTTCTTAACACTTCTTCTTATGGGGCAAATTCTGCAAACTTTCTATCAAATACGTATCCAAACCATGTGGAAACCAGCTCAGTGATTATGTTGTGTGAGAGTGTGTGTTTCTCTGGTTCGATAGTGTGTGTTTCTCTGGTTCAAAGGCAACATTAGGTCACATTCCCATGGAGTGTGGAGACACCAGGGGCGTGGCTCATAGCAGGAAGTGAAGGAGTCATTCTAGATTCTTGTTTAAAAATACCATAGAAGTGCATGTGTGTGTCTGTGTGTTCAAATTGTGATTTTAAACTTTAGCCTTGTGTCTTGAAGGCAGTTTGGTGCCATCATGGTGTTGTGCTAAAGGAAGTTATTGATGCACTGCATGAACAAGACACACGCTCCTACAGCTGAAGGCCTGTTGCTGCAGCTGCTCTCTCCCTGCTGTGTGTCCTTTTCAACGGTTACAAACAGAAATGGTGTAAAAACTGGGTCTTTATCTGGAATTATCACACGCTAAGAGAAATGCAATCAATTAAATTTATCAAAAGGGTTCCTGCGAGAAGAACAACCGTTTAACAAAAAGAAAGGAAAACCCATAGTGCAGAAGCACGTCTGACTCACCAAGTGTTGATTTCACTTCTCAAAATAATTTTTTATATTAGTCAATATTATTTTAAATACATAATGATTTAGTAATTACTGCCGGCAATGCGGACCAAGCTCTGACACCGGTCGTACAGGGACCTAACAGCCCATATCAATGGGCCTGGTACCCCATACTCCCGGAGTACCCGCCACAGAACCCCCCGAGGGACGCGGTCGAATGCCTTTTCCAAGTCTACAAAGCACATGTAAACTGGTTGGGCAAACTCCCACGCACCCTCCAGGACCCTGTTGAGGGTGTAGAGCTGGTCTAGTGTTCCACGACCAGGACGAAAACCACACTGCTCCTCCTGAATCCGAGGTTCGACTATCCGACGGACTATCCGGTGTCAGAGCTTGGTCCGCATTGCCGGCAGTAAGTCAGGCTCGTTTCCGGTGAGAGTTGGACTCCGCCAAGGTTGCCCTTTGTCACCGATTCTGTTTATAACTTTTATGGACAGAATTTCTAGGCGCAGCCAAGGTGTTGAGAGGATCCGTTTTGGTGGCCTTAGAATCGCTTCTCTGTTTTTTGCAGATGATGTGGTCCTATTGGCTTCATCAGCTCGTGATCTACAGCTTTCACTGGAGCGGTTTGCAGCTGAATGCGATGCGGCCGGGATGAGGATCAGTTCCTCCAAATCCGAGGCCATGGTCTTGAGCCGGAAAAGGGTAGCGTGCCCTCTCCGGGTCGGGGAGGAGGTCCTGCCCCAAGTGGAGGAGTTTAAGTATCTCGGGATCTTGTTCACGAATGAGGGAAAACTGGAGCGTGAGATCGATAGGCGGATAGGTGCAGCGTCCGCAGTGAAGCGGGCGCTGTACCGGTCTGTCGTGGTGAAGAGAGAGCTGAGTCAAAAGGCAAAGCTCTCAATTTACCGATCGATCTACGTTCCCACCCTCATCTATGGTCATGAGCTTTGGGTTATGACCGAAAGAACAAGATCTCGGATACAAGCGGCTGAAATGAGTTTTCTCCGCAGGGTGGCTGGACTCTCCCTTAGAGATAGGGTGAGAAGCTCAGTCATCCGGGAGGGACTCGGAGTAGAGCCGCTGCTTCTCCACATCGAGAGGAGCCAGTTGAGGTGGCTCGGGCATCTGGTTAGGATGCCTCCTGGACGCCTCCCTGGTGAGGTGTTCCGGGCATGTCCCACCGGGAGGAGACCCAGAGGAAGACCCAGGATACGCTGGAGGGACTATGTTTCTCGGCTGGCCTGGGAACGCCTTGGGATTCCCCCAGAGGAGCTGCTCCAAGTGGCTGGGGAGAGGGAAGTCTGGGCCTCCCTACTTAGGCTGCTACCCCCGCGACCCGACCCCGGATAAGCGGAAGAAAATGGATGGATGGATGGATGGATGGATTTAGTAATTATTTCACCAGTAAAAGGCACCAACTCCACAACTAAAACCACCTAGTCCCAAGCAGGCTGCAACCCAAATATAAGACTACACCACAACAAAAGTGTCTGACAAAGGCGTGAATGTGCCAGCCAGCCACAAAAGGCTCCTTCTGCCAGCACTGCTTTTGTTCCTGCCTGCTGCCTTCATTGCTGCCTTCATTGCTGCCTTCATTGCTGCCTTCATTGTTGCCTTCATTGTTGCCTTCATTGCTGCCTTCATTGCTGCCTTCATTGTTGCCTTCATTGCTGCCTTCATTGCTGCCTTCATTGCTGCCTTCATTGCCTCACAGTGCTGATGTCTGGTCAGTCGCTGCCTCATACCCTAACACACATCCATTGACAAACAACACATCTCCAGAGGAAAGCAGAGCACTATGAAAATAACTGGTTATTAAAGTTGAATAACCCACTAGGGTTCACTAGGTTACAAATACCAGAAGAATTTTGCCGTTCATTAAATACCAAAAAACTATTTGCTATGTCATCATACTCTGACTCATACTCTGTTGATAAGTTGGTCTGAGCCTATTACCATCTACAGCTCTTCGCAACATGCAAACTTCCCTGTATCACTTTGAAAAAAAAAAAAAAACATTTTGGAGGAGTTATACTTGTTTGAAGGTTGCTAAATGAGTATTTAAAAGTTTAAAACATGTTTGTGAGTGAAACAGTATTATACATGCAAAGACAGGCACACACTTACCCACACAGGTACAGGTGGGTAAATCTGACTGCTGGTCCTTGAAGGGAGTATCCAACAAGTTCTTGGTGGGTGTATCCAAGTAGCGCAGAGGGGAATCTAGGAAGCCTTTGAGTGAAGGGGAAGAGTGAAGCCCGTCCTTTGATGGTGTGCCCTCTTCAGAAAAGCAGGTGGTAGACAGTACTGCCAATTCCCCCGAAGCTTCAAATTTAAAGCGTTTAGGCAGCGGAGAGCCTTGCATGCTAAATGTGTTTTCGAGCACTCTGGGTGGCTGCTGCTTGTCCAAAGAGGTCTCCTGGTTCACAAAAGCATCAGCTGGCTCTTGCCGTTGCATTTCCACGGTGCTCTCTGTGTTTGGCAGGCTCGTAGTTGTTTCACTTTGACTACCTAATCCATTCTTGTTGACAACCATCTCCTGATCATCAGAATGAGGTGTGGCGTTGGCTTCAGCAGTGGGAACTGACTTGGTGGTTTGGGATGACGTGGAGCTGAGGTCCTGAGGACTAATTACACATTGATTCCCTAGCTTGGGGCCTGGAGCGATCTCCTTCTTGGACTGACTGGCAGATGTGTCAGGAACTGAGTCTTCAAATTCAGCCTCAAACTGGCGGATCAGTTCTTCAAACTTTGGATCTATGATGATGAGATTTTGTAACTGAGAAGTGTTGGATGAAGATGTGGAGGTCACAGGTGTGACGTTGCTGGTGTTACTGGAGGTCAGGCTCATGCCTGAGTTTTCTGAAGTATCATGGGCTGCAGGAGCCACAGACTGGAACGCAGGCTTCACGAGAGTTGGAGCGTGTTCTGATGCAACAGAAGGAGTGGAAGAAGAAGTCATTGAGGTGTTGGAGATGGATACCTGAGATTGGGCAGGGAGACCTGCAACAGCCGCCTGAGTGGAGTTGAGGAGGGCCAGAGAGGGGAGAGAGCATGCTTGCAGGCTGTTTAGAGCTGGGGATCTGTCCATCACATGGACTGGTGGTTTTTGTGCACTGATCTGAGCTTGAGGCAGAAAAGTTGGCAAGGAGGCTTTCTGCTTAGTTTTCTTGATGATTATCTGTTTGGGTTTGGAGAGGGGGTGGCCCAAGGACATCCCACCTATTGATTTCATGACAGGAGATCCTTGGCTGCTTCTCTTCTTTTTGGGCTCCTGCTTAATCTGCAGAAGTGACAAACTGTCTGCATCCACTTGTGGCCACCATTTTTTTAAGTTTTGGATACCCATTGGTGCACGGGAGCCTGGTGCTCCAAAACCAGAGGGGTGTGTAGAAAAGAGGTTCCTCCTGTAGTGAAGGTGGTGCTGAAGAGCTGCCTGAGTGGAGTGGCTGATGGATGCTTGTCCAGGAGACAGAGTATTACTAAAGTAGTGCTGACCTTGCTTTTTACCGTTTGAAATACCATATTGTCCAACAGAGGCAGTGTGATGGTGGTTTTCAGGGTCTGACTCCTGTTTTGTTCTGGCCTGTGCTGAGCCGCCTTGGCCTTGAATTTCCCCGTTCTGTTTCAAGCTGAGCTGCTGCATGACTGGAAGCTTAAAAGGGGCATGTTTTAATTTACCACTGGTATCACCAAGCAGCTGTTTAAGCTCTGACATGGGGTTAGATTTATTGTGAGCTGTTAGAGACTGGGCTACAGATTTCAAACACATCCATGGATTCATCTGTTCCAGTTCTCTGCCAGAGCCTTGCTTCCCCTGCGGAGGATTATAACTGAAGCACAGGGGTTTTCCCTGACCTGGGAAAGGAGAGGTAGAGGATGGGAAAGGTGTAGCATGAGGCAAATGACCCTGGGACTGGGGTCTGTGATGTTCACATGACGGATCCTGCTGATTGGTTTGCAGACCTGGAGGGACAGATTGTGTGCGAGATGATGAGGTGTGTGTTGGAGAGGATCGGCTCAAACCATGCGTGATGTTCTCTGTGGGTTGTTTGTTATGAAATGTATTTTTGAACAAGGTTTGGTCAAGAGAACTGGCTGCCTGAGGACCAGAACCAGATAACTGTGTCAGGGCATCTATGGCAATGGCTGCTTGAAGGCTAATATTCTTTTCTTTGACCATGGAAAGCACCTGGGGAGAGCAAGGAATAGGAGGTTTGGAGCAGGGCACTTGGTCTTGGTGAGGGCCTGGTTTTACTGCCTGCTGCTGGGAACATGAATTAGATTTATGATGGGTACCATTCATCTGTCGGTACGTCTGAGGGTGTTGCTGCAAACTGGTTTGCTGTGAGTGTGGAGCACCATCAGCTGTTTTGTGGGAGCCTTGATTTTCTCTAGTTGCTAACTTAATCTTCTTCTCCAGCCACTCAAGATAGTCGGGACAGTCAGGCCCATCACAGTTGCAGTTGGGGGGCTTGTGCCCACGTTTGGCTTGGCTCAGTGCTGTTCGTAAAGTCTCAAGATCCTCTGAAGGTTGGCAGCTTCCCTCAGGTGCCTCTGCAAAACCTCTGGAATGAGCCCCTCCAGCACCTGTCTCCTGGATGAACCTCTCATACAAGTGGGTTGTATTTATCTGCACCTGCTGGCAAGGTGATGATGAAGGAGGCAAAGAGCTAGCAGTAACAGAAAAAGCCACCAGATTGTGGGCATCCTCCATGTCTGCATGGTGAACTGGTTGAGCAGCGGTTGCACCACCACTGCCACTCCAACATGTTTGCTGCTGCTGGGTGTCACTGATCTTGCCATGTCCTGGCACCCAGCTCTGCCTAGGGTGCACACTTCCTGCCTTCTGTTGTTCTGTTTCCATAGATTCCTCATCATCATCAAGATAAGGGCTCACTCCATTGGCCAACTCAAGACCCAACACGCCTTCCTGGAGGCGGTCATGAGAACCAATTTCCATCTGGCCTCCACTTCTGGGGCCATCCACTGAAGGGACTTTGTGAACAACCTGAAAGACAAATGTGGATAAACATTAGTAAAACTGAAATAATAATAATAATAATCCACGATACTGTATAGGCAAAACAATAAAAACCAACAAAAAGACCAAATAACTTAGAAATGTTGACTTTATGTTGTGCTCAATCAGTATTTTTATTTTAACAACTATGATTTTCACATTTACTTATCAGAGTGAAAATCAACTAATACAAATGTCCATTCCATTCTTTCTAGCTCTTATCCAGAAATTCCCTCCAACCTCTCACACATTCATACAGTAGTACACTGTGTTTCAGGGTTTAATCAACAAGGAAAACCAAAGTCAATATTGCAGTATGAAGTTGTTCCACAACAAGCAGGAATTGTCTGGCCTGTCACTTGCTCTACAACCGTTTCACAGTTGTTTTACTATAGATACTGCGCTCATCAGTTGGGCTATATGCAAAGCAGGCAGTTGGGCTGAAAACATCATTCCTGGTACTTTGTATAAAGAAGCCACATGTGGTAGAGTGGGGCATAGTACTGCCTGTTTACACACTTTTAAACAATTATATAGCTAAAACACTTTAAAACTAGCTATATTCACAGAACAGGTATCAAAACACAAATCCATGCATTTTATTAAAAATACAAGGTAGCTCAGTTAGGTGTTCCGAAAGGGAAAAAACTAAATATGACCAGATTTCAGATGTAGATGCATTCTTTTCCAACAACCCCAAATTGATCTTAAATAGGATGTATATTGTCTTTGCTAATGAGACAATTATTGTTGTTAACTAAACACAATAACTGAATATTCAGTATTCAATCACTCAACTGTCCTAACATTAACACAACTACAAATCCCAATTCTTCCAAAAGATATTATAAAGGTCAAATTTAAAATGATTTATCTGCAGACTAGTCAGCTGCTGCATTACACCATACTCACAATTGTTTTACCTTAGTAAACATACAATTATAGGTTTATAACTAGAAATACTGATTTGCTTTTGTTAACCCTTGTACCATCTTTTAACTTTATGTCCATTCATGTTCCTGAGGGGGAAAATCGACCACCTAATAGATTACATAATACAGTAGATTTGCTATTTTCTAAATAGTTTTTCTCATGTACAGACATAGACATAAACTAACGGCAGACAGCCACTATCAGCCGTGGAACGTTTGACTGCATGCAGGTGAAACAGCCTTTTAGTACTAAATGTTTACTTGTACACATTACAAGTGAATTTTGTTCTTTACACCTAAACTACAATGATTTTGTTGGATGAGATGAGAGGAAGACCTACGTAGCGACAGAACGAGGAAGATGTATTTTTACCGGTGTGAGTTGAACACCGGTAGATATTTTTTTTTGCAGAGGGTCTCAAATATAAAAGCAGAGCACCGCCTAGAGGGCTAATACAAAAATAGAAAGTGTATGTACTTTCATTCAACCTTCATTTATACAGGTTAGTCTCATTGTGCCTCAATGACTCATTTACAAGAGAGGCCTGTTTTAAACAAAAAACCCAGATGAGAAACAAACAGTTGGCAGCTCAGACCACCACATACAGAACATCATGGACTTTGTGGATAAGATGAGGGATGTCATCATGGAGACTGATGAAACAATGGTCTCTTTTGATGTCACATCACTCTTTACGTGCATTCCTGTTGATGAGGCAGTAGAGGAGGTCTGTTTA
>JBBPBX010060005.1:0-21579 GCA_038048925.1 Garcialebias charrua
AATGCCTCCTACCCACTGCACAACTCGAAACGCGCCTGCCGTCCCCTTTTTGCCGCTGGTCACGGTCCCACTGAACCACTGAACACCGTCTGATGACGTACACTAGGGGGTAGCAGAGGGAGGGGTCTCTGGCTTGTTTTCCGGGTTCAGTTGTTGTTTTAACTGCACCTCCGACGGTCTTCGATGAGATTAAAACTTTTTTTTATGTTTGGGGTGATCTACACTGGAGAGGACAGCAGCCTGTCAGCAGCAACTGTAAAAATGCCACGTTTCTTACCGGAGTTTGGGTCCAATTCCTGGAGGCTCGATCCGGTGAGTTTAAAAAGTCCGAAAAAAGTCCCGTTGTGGTTGTGTAATCAGATAGCGAGGCTCTCCCGACTGTTTGCCGGATGCGTCGAGCCGCCAGAGATCAACATTTGGGACGTCTGCGGCTCGACGGCGACGCGCGCGTGCGTGTGCAGGCTGCCGTCGCGCCGCTTCGATCACTCGAATCTCGCCGCTTCCTTGTTCGCCGTGACTCCACGCGTCTCCTCCATAGACTTTGAATGTAAACCGGTGTTATCCGGCCGCTTCGGCCGCTCGACAAAGGGGGCAGTGGGTAGGAGGCATTAGTGTTGCTTTGCTCAGTTTTGCTTCACATTTCCATCTTTCAAAGACGGCTACATATCGGTTTTGAAGGCTCTTGAGTTTCTCTTCTTGAAGCTCTTTACCCCCTTCGGTTAATGTTCTTACTTTACTTCTACGAACAATCTGTGTTTCTGGGATTTGCTCATTATCATTTTCTTCTACTTCAGTACGTGCTACAGCGTAGAGCTCCTTATGATCTTTATCAGTCGTCTTGTGAGTCTGGATAAATTTCACTCAATGCCCTATGTTCAAATTACAAATACTCCTTTAAACTTGTAACTTACGTATGACTTGACTATTACTTTGTGATTACTGTTACTTTATACTTTAGCTGTAATGAGCTTCACTCTTAATACTGATGTGCTTCAACTTAAGGAGCCTTGTAAATTTCACACTTAGTTTGATTTTAAGCAAAATACTGTACAAACTTTTCTTAAACAACATCACTTTGAAGTCCAGTAGAAATGAGTTATTCTTTGACAAAAGTTGTTATAGAGACTTATTGAGGCTTTTGAACTTAACTACTCATTCTATTTCACCAGTCCCTTTGATAATTTCCACCTTATTCAGTTGCATTCGCTGGGCTTGGCTGCTCGTGAGCGTTGAGCTTAGGAGGTGGCGCCTTGGTGTCTGCACCACCACTGTACCATCACCCCCAATTTACACTACATGCGTTCCGGCTCCGCTCCGCAGGTCGCAGCTGAGCGTTTCAAGTCCAGTTTACACTTCCTCCGCTCCGGTCCGTCTGGATGCGCCGCTCCGAGACGCATGCGCTGGGAATTGCGAGATCGCGCGATAAATCAAGTGATAAATAAGGAAGTCAGAACAAAACAATTCATTCGGTGGAAGAAGAACAACAGTAGAGACTGCCTCGCTGTTTGATTGTTTTTTGCATTGAGATATTTTCAGGACATTTGCTCTGTAATGGGCGACAGGACATGGTTTGAGCGACAGGACATGATTTATTACATTTCAGAATAAAATACTTAAAAAAAATTTTTTTTTCTTGTATTGCGTTTGTAGGCGTAGTCATAAATGATAGTTTGACAGCATTTTTGTACAAATAAATCCGTATACTGTAGAGCTAGGATTAGTCCGCCCGTGGTGATTTTATTTTGTAAATACGGATGTTGTGCTCGTTCCTTTTCCTGTTGGTGCGACGTAATCTTTAAAAGTTGACTCCGGCACAGCTCCGCCGTCAGGCAGAAATAGGATCGGATCCTATTTTGACGGACTGCCGTCCGCTCACCACCGCCGTGCGGAGCCAGTGCTAACGCTCTCATTGATTATAATGGGTGCGTATTTGCTGCGAAGGTCGGACCGGAGCGGGGCGGAGCCGGAACGCATGTAGTGTAAATTGGGGGTCACTCAGCTGCACACGTGCCTTTTCTTTCTTCTCGCCCGCACAGGCTGGCTCAGAGATTTCACTGTAAATTCCTAATGATGACACACGGGCACGGCTTCTTTATTTAAAACGGGCGCTTTAATGAATGCCGTGAAAACTACAGAAATAAAACACAAAGCTTTAGGTACTGAGCGATGAGTAAAACATGCTTTAACAAAAGAAATACCTCGTGGCCGCTCATCATTAAAGCTTCAGTATGTAGCTTTTTTTATGAACATATTTCTTCACTCTGTCACTACCTCCTGACAGACTGATGTTAGCCAGGTAATCTCTGAAAAAAAATAAAAAAAAATATTGTCCCCTTGCTTCTCCAGGTGGTAAATAAGCATTTCTAAAAAGAAAAGGTGACCCGCCATTTTCCAGCCAATAAAAACAGAGTTTGTAACCAGCCAATAAAAACAGAGCTTGAATTTGAATCAGCCAATAAAAACAGAGCTTGAATTTGAAATTCAACAGACCACAAGGGGGCAGAGCCACATATGGCTCTGAGGGGGAGGGATCAGAATGCTTTGCCTGTTGAAAATATTTCTAAGTGCTGCAGTTCTACAGAAACTGCATACTGAACCTTTAAAGAAGTCCTAAGCGAACGTTTCTCGTCTTATGCATTATAAACATAAAATATTAGAACACCATGACTGACAAATGTACGATGTATTACAACAGTTATAAATACCTTTAAATTGGTGAACTATTGAGGCTGTTGCACGCCTCTCGTGTCTTCAGGTAACTGCATGTAGCTTCAGGTAAATGTGTGTGTGTGTGTGTGTGTGTGTGTGTGTGTCAAGCACAGCAAATTTCGCCACTCCCTTCCGTTCACAGAAATCTCGTGATAATGGTACAACAAAAAATAGTCCTTCACGACAAAATAAATGCAGCTTATACAAAAATAACATCTTTCTAAAGTATGAGAGAAACAAATTAAAACCAAAATATTCTAACTCCTGAAAACAAATATTAAAATGTTCAATGCATAAATCGTTTCAGTGACACTTACATGATGTGTTCTTCACTCAACAGCTGTTCCATAGTGGAGGTTAAAGCAGAGCTTCCTCAGCCGGACCAGAAGAGTTCTGCAGACATGGAGGACTGGCTCCACCTGCACGTGGGCCTGAACGTGAGGACGCCAAACACGAGAGTAAACGGCAAAGACAGACGTGTTCGGCTCAGCAAGCTCTGTCGAAGAATAACTCGAGCCAAACGGCCGAGGAAGGGCAGAAAATAAGGTCGCAAGTTGCTCCGGCAGCAGCTGTGAGGAGAAGAAACTCCACAAGGACTTCACAGAGCCGAACGTTCGTCTCCAACAGAAACAAGACGTAAAATAAACGAGCACAAAGTGAACGTGTTCATCTTTGAAACTGTAAAATCCTCTAGGATTTATAACGATATAAGAATGGGTGAAATTGCAGCTTTTTGTTTTGTTAGCGTAAACTCTTTATTTCTCATTTTCAGTTTTTACAAGTTCATCCTTCGGCTGTTCTCACCTGCTGCAGCAACGATAACGTTACCAGTCTCATGCAGCACTGGATGTTCTGTTCGTCTAAACCTTGTCCCTCGCTGTGGAGTGAAGAAAGGAACTGGAAATAACTCCATGCGTCCGTGCACGTTGTGAGCACGACAACTTAAAAACAAGTGACTTCATTTTGATGTGCGGCTGGATGTAAGAGAGGATCCTGCTGTCAAATAACTGATAACTGATCAAATGTGCAGAATTTCTAGGCGCAGCCAAGGTGTTGAGAGGATCCGTTTTGGTGACCTTAGAATCGCTTCTCTGTTTTTTGCAGATGATGTGGTCCTATTGGCTTCATCAGTTCGTGATTTACAACTTTCACTGGAGCGGTTTGCAGCCGAGTGTGATGCGGCCGGGATGAGGATCAGTTCCTCCAAATCCGAGGCCATGGTCTTGAGCCGGAAAAGGGTAGCATGCCCTCTCCGGGTCGGGGAGGAGGTCCTGCCCCAAGTGGAGGAGTTTAAGTATCTCGGGATCTTGTTCACGAATGAGGGAAAACTGGAGCGTGAGATCGATAGGCGGATAGGTGCAGCGTCCGCAGTGAAGCGGGCGCTGTACCGGTCTGTCGTGGTGAAGAGAGAGCTGAGTCAAAAGGCAAAGCTCTCAATTTACCGATCGATCTACGTTCCCACCCTCATCTATGGTCATGAGCTTTGGGTTGTGACCGAAAGAACAAGATCTCGGATACAAGCGGCTGAAATGAGTTTTCTCCGCAGGGTGTCTGGACTCTCCCTTAGAGATAGGGTGAGAAGCTCAGTCATCCGGGAGGGACTCGGAGTAGAGCCGCTGCTTCTCCACATCGAGAGGAGCCAGTTGAGGTGGCTCGGGCATCTGGTTAGGATGCCTCCTGGACGCCTCCCTGGTGAGGTGTTCCGGGCATGTCCCACCGGGAGGAGACCCAGAGGAAGACCCAGGACACGCTGGAGGGACTATGTTTCTCGGCTGGCCTGGGAACGCCTTGGGATTCCCCCAGAGGAGCTGCTCCAAGTGGCTGGGGAGAGGGAAGTCTGGGCCTCCCTACTTAGGCTGCTACCCCCGCGACCCGACCCCGGATAAGCGGAAGAAGATGGATGGATGGATGGATGATCAAATGTGCACGGTGGCTCAGTTGGTAGAGCTGCCACCTCTCAGCGAGAAGGTCGCTAGTTCAAATCCCGGCTGGGGGCCTGTCAGTGTGGAGTTTGCATGTTCTCTCCGTGCTGCGTCGGTTTTCTCCCACAGACCAAAAACATGCACATTAGGCTGAATGGTAACTCTAAGTTGTCTCCAGGTGTCTCTGTGATGGACTGAGACCTGTCCAAGGTGTCTCCCGTCTCTCACAGTGACTGCTGTGGACATGGATGCCAGTGACCCCCGCAACCCAAAAATGGATGAAGCGGGTAAAGATGATGGATGGATGGATGGATGATGGATGGATTCTAGTTTTTATATTGCTTAAAAGTGTAACTTTCTCAAATGCCAGTACAGTATTAATGTACGGGGGCCAAGGCCACCATTGGCCACCCCCTGGCACCTGGTTGTGGATAAATGTGTTCCCTCAGCCCACCAGGGTTCATCCTCGGCTGTGGAACGCCCTGTCCTCATATCTGAGGGCCCCACAGACCATGACATGTTTTAAAAAAGGTCTTAAAACCTTTCTTTTTATCCAGTTTTTTAATTAATTAATTGTGCTTTTGTTTTTATTGCACCCAGTTTCTATTTGAGTATTTTATCTGCATTTTGTGAATTTTAAGTTTTTATGCGATCATCTGTGAGGCTCCATCCTCTTGGTTGTATTTATGGTTGATTTTTATCTTGATTTTTTTAAATGTTCATTGTAGCACTTTGAGATCTGTTGTATATAAAGTGCGTTATAAATAAAAGTTATTACTATTATTATCACTCTGCTGCACGGTGTAACTCCTCCACTCAAAAACATTTAGGTTTACTTAACATTCCCTGTTCAGTTCCAGTCCAGAAAAACACTCCTCTTGAAAACTACGGTACAAACATTCACTGTTCAAGTCCCTCAGAGACCGGGAACAGCGGCTCGTTAACTTTTGGAGTCTGACAAATTCAAGATGGCCGCCACAGCCAGTTGACATGTTGGGCACCAACATTTAGAGACTCGACCACATGTCGATGAAACGTTCATGTGGTGGTAGCTGAGAGTCATCTGCAGGTTTTCTTTACAACTTGTTGAATTTTTACACACCAGGACAAGAGTTAAGACATTAAAGAAAAACATTTATTTGACATGGTTTCAGTTTAGAACATCTTCAGAGCAGCAACTTTTATTCTAATTGGATTTATTAAAAATGATTTACTTGCCAAACATCTATTGTTTCATTTGTTCTCCACACACTTCATTATTCTGTGTTTGACTAGTCAACCTCAGGTTCAGGCCAGATGTTGTGCAGCTTCAACAAACAGGGTTCAAACAGCTGCAGTTAAACATTAGCTAAATGCGCGCTAAAATAAAAAACATGTACGTTTGAATTAACATGAAGAGCAGAGATTGTTTCATGTTGTGAGGAATCCACTGATCTTTGAGTGAACAACAAACTTTTCACAGCTTTCCTCTTTACTGAAGGTCGTGACAAGCATCTGGTTGTGCACGTGTAGATTCTGTGCACGTGTAGATTCTGTAACAAAATAAAAGTCTGGACTAATCGCACACAAAAAAGACTTAAGTTATAACGTGACACAATAAAACATTAAGAACATCGTGATAATTTGCTTTCTTACAGCCTCTTTGACGTGAATGATGCCTCATGTCTGTTAACAGCTGAAGCAAAGAGCTGACGGCTAACACAAAGAGCTAATAGCTGAAGCAAAGAGCTAATGGCTGAAGCAAAGAGCTAATGGCTGAAGCAAAGAGCTAATGGATGAAGCAAAGAGCTAATGGATGAAGCAAAGAGCTAATGGATGAAGCAAAGAGCTAATGGCTGAAGCAAAGAGCTAATGGATGAAGCAAAGAGCTAATGGCTGAAGCAAAGAGCTAATGGCTGAAGCAAAGAGCTAATGGATAAAGCAAAGAGCTAATGGCTGAAGCAAAGAGCTAATGGATGAAGCAAAGAGCTAATGGATGAAGCAAAGAGCTAATGGCTGAAGCAAAGAGCTAATGGCTGAAGCAAAGAGCTAATGGCTAATGCAAAGAGCTAATGGATGAAGCAAAGAGCTAATGGATGAAGCAAAGAGCTAATGGATGAAGCAAAGAGCTAATGGATGAAGCAAAGAGCTAATGGCTGAAGCAAAGAGCTAATGGATGAAGCAAAGAGCTAATGGCTGAAGCAAAGAGCTAATGGCTGAAGCAAAGAGCTAATGGCTAATGCAAAGAGCTAATGGATGAAGCAAAGAGCTAATGGATGAAGCAAAGAGCTAATGGATGAAGCAAAGAGCTAATGGATGAAGCAAAGAGCTAATGGCTGAAGCAAAGAGCTAATGGATGAAGCAAAGAGCTAATGGCTGAAGCAAAGAGCTAATGGATGAAGCAAAGAGCTAATGGATGAAGCAAAGAGCTAATGGCTGAAGCAAAGAGCTAATGGCTGAAGCAAAGAGCTAATGGCTAATGCAAAGAGCTAATGGCTGAAGCAAAGAGCTAATGGATGAAGCAAAGAGCTAATGGATGAAGCAAAGAGCTAATGGCTGAAGCAAAGAGCTAATGGCTAATGCAAAGAGCTAATGGCTGAAGCAAAGAGCTAATGGCTAATGCAAAGAGCTAATGGCTGAAGCAAAGAGCTAATGGCTAATGCAAAGAGCTAATGGCTGAAGCAAAGAGCTGGAGTAACTCATGATTAAAAACAAATGAGGACCTTTCAGTCCACTCAAACAGCAGCTCTCAGTCCTTGGTTATTATTTTGTTACAAAACTTTTTTTAAACATTTTTTTTTAAATATCAAAGTTTCTAGAGAAGGTTTAACAAAAAATCACAGAGAAGACGACAAACGCTGGAGCAGCCATGTCAGGCCTCTGTGGTGCTGTAACACTGCAACAACTAAATACTGGAAAGTGTTTAGCCTGCTGGTTTAATAAGGTGATATTTATAAGACAGTTGCTGTTGACAGGCCTCACACTGACCAAGTCTTTCAGATGAAAAACAAAACTTTTCTTCCAAAAAAGAATCTGTCCAGATGACATGATTCAACTTTATTGTGACAGGTCTAACAGAAACATACATCAGAGCAAACAAGCACAAGTTGTTTTTATAGTCTCAGTTTTAGATGAGCGGACATTATATTATCTTTTATTTATTTATTTTAAATAAATAAAAAAAGACATTATATTATCTATAACGATGGGAACAAAGGTTGTACAGTTTCTGAAAACATCCATCAACTCCCTTCTTGTTGGGTTTCATTTAAAATAAAAGGCAAGTATCAGCACATGTAAACGTTAGTGACTCAAACACACCTCCCTGCTGCAACCAGCAACGTCTCAGTTCAACGTCAGTCCTCCGTCCTCCTCCAGCTTCTGGAACAGAGCCAGGCTGCGCAGACGAGACTGTCGCTCCCCGTTCTTCCACAGGATGAGCAGGTGGTCCGTGGAGCAGGTCACCAAGCCTCTCTCCTTGAAGCTGAGAAACATCTGACACAAGGACAACAAACACCGTTACACCACCACCAAGCCCCGTCACTGAGGGCTTTGTGGTTTTATGTCTGGACTGGACCTTCTCTAAAACCTGACCGTTGGTCCATCAGATACTTTGGGAACAGGCAGTAACAGTTATATGGCAGACGATAAGACTGTTGTGGACTCAGACCTGGACTGCTCCCGAGTGTCCAATCAGATCTCCCGTCAGCTCCAGCGTCCTCAGATTGGGGATGTCCAGAACCTTCTTCGACTGAGGTCCAGACTGTTTGCTCGATCGTCCAAAAGTCCACATCCCAAAGAAACCTGTGGTGTCAAATATCAGAAGTACTGAGGCCTGCGAGTAATTCAACGTGTGCTCCGGCTGAAGTCTGGGACGTTGTCAATTAAAACGTTTTATTCACGGTGAAACAAAGTCAACATTTAAACTAAAAGCTTGTGCCATTTGTGGGAAAAGAAAACTCTCATTTTGACTTTGATTCCAGCAACACGTCTAAAATACGGTAAGTTGTTCCACGTCCGTGTTTTCCCGCCTTTTTAAACAAAGGGCGGTAAACGTCTCGGAGAGAGGAGACGAGTTGCTGGAACGTTGTCCCAAACATCGTTTCAGTCACAGATTGTTATACAACCTGCACTTATGTTCCAGATGTGTCAACTGGCCCTGCCTGACAAATGCACCCCCACATCATCAGAGAAGCAGGACTGAAACAGGCCACATGGTCCCTCTCTTCTTTAGGATGTAGCATCTGTGGTTTCCAAAAAGAAATGTAAATTGATCTGAGCTCAGAACAGTTCTGGACTGGTCCAGTTGAAACAAGCTCTGGTCCAGTTGAAACGACCTCTGGTCCAGTTGAAACAAGCTCTGGTCCAGTTGAAACGACCTCTGGTCCAGTTGAAACGAGCTCTGGTCCAGTTGAAACGAGCTCTGGTCCAGTTGAAACGAGCTCTGGTCCAGTTGAAACGAGCTCTGGTCCAGTTGAAACGAGCTCTGGTCCAGTTGAAACGAGCTCTGGTCCAGTTGAAACGAGCTCTGGTCCAGTTGAAACGAGCTCTGGTCCAGTTGAAACGAGCTCTGGTCCAGTTGAAACGAGCTCTGGTCCAGTTGAAACGAGCTCTGGTCCAGTTGAAACGAGCTCTGGTCCAGTTGAAACGAGCTCTGGTCCAGTTGAAACGAGCTCTGGTCCAGTTGAAACGAGCTCTGGTCCAGTTGAAACGAGCTCTGGTCCAGTTGAAACGAGCTCTGGTCCAGTTGAAACGAGCTCTGGTCCAGTTGAAACGAGCTCTGGTCCAGTTGAAACGAGCTCTGGTCCAGTTGAAACGAGCTCTGGTCCAGTTGAAACGAGCTCTGGTCCAGTTGAAACGAGCTCTGGTCCAGTTGAAACGAGCTCTGGTCCAGTTGAAACGAGCTCTGGTCCAGTTGAAACGAGCTCTGGTCCAGTTGAAACGAGCTCTGGTCCAGTTGAAACGAGCTCTGGTCCAGTTGAAACGAGCTCTGGTCCAGTTGAAACGAGCTCTGGTCCAGTTGAAACGAGCTCTGGTCCAGTTGAAACGAGCTCTGGTCCAGTTGAAACGACATCTGGTCCAGTTGAAACGAGCTCTGGTCCAGTTGAAACGAGCTCTGGTCCAGTTGAAACGAGCTCTGGTCCAGTTGAAACGAGCTCTGGTCCAGTTGAAACGAGCACTGGTCCAGTTGAAACGACATCTGGTCCAGTTGAAACGAGCTCTGGTCCAGTTGAAACGAGCTCTGGTCCAGTTGAAACGAGCTCTGGTCCAGTTGAAACGAGCTCTGGTCCAGTTGAAACGAGCTCTGGTCCAGTTGAAACGAGCTCTGGTCCAGTTGAAACGAGCTCTGGTCCAGTTGAAACGAGCTCTGGTCCAGTTGAAACGAGCTCTGGTCCAGTTGAAACGAGCTCTGGTCCAGTTGAAACGAGCTCTGGTCCAGTTGAAACGACCTCTGGTCCAGTTGAAACGAGCTCTGGTCCAGTTGAAACGAGCTCTGGTCCAGTTGAAACGAGCTCTGGTCCAGTTGAAACGAGCTCTGGTCCAGTTGAAACGAGCTCTGGTCCAGTTGAAACGAGCTCTGGTCCAGTTGAAACGAGCTCTGGTCCAGTTGAAACGAGCTCTGGTCCAGTTGAAACGAGCTCTGGTCCAGTTGAAACGAGCTCTGGTCCAGTTGAAACGAGCTCTGGTCCAGTTGAAACGAGCTCTGGTCCAGTTGAAACGAGCTCTGGTCCAGTTGAAACGAGCTCTGGTCCAGTTGAAACGAGCTCTGGTCCAGTTGAAACGAGCTCTGGTCCAGTTGAAACGAGCTCTGGTCCAGTTGAAACGAGCTCTGGTCCAGTTGAAACGAGCTCTGGTCCAGTTGAAACGAGCTCTGGTCCAGTTGAAACGAGCTCTGGTCCAGTTGAAACGAGCTCTGGTCCAGTTGAAACGAGCTCTGGTCCAGTTGAAACGAGCTCTGGTCCAGTTGAAACGAGCTCTGGTCCAGTTGAAACGAGCTCTGGTCCAGTTGAAACGAGCTCTGGTCCAGTTGAAACGAGCTCTGGTCCAGTTGAAACGAGCTCTGGTCCAGTTGAAACGAGCTCTGGTCCAGTTGAAACGAGCTCTGGTCCAGTTGAAACGAGCTCTGGTCCAGTTGAAACGAGCTCTGGTCCAGTTGAAACGAGCTCTGGTCCAGTTGAAACGAGCTCTGGTCCAGTTGAAACGAGCTCTGGTCCAGTTGAAACGAGCTCTGGTCCAGTTGAAACGAGCTCTGGTCCAGTTGAAACGAGCTCTGGTCCAGTTGAAACGAGCTCTGGTCCAGTTGAAACGAGCTCTGGTCCAGTTGAAACGAGCTCTGGTCCAGTTGAAACGAGCTCTGGTCCAGTTGAAACGAGCTCTGGTCCAGTTGAAACGAGCTCTGGTCCAGTTGAAACGAGCTCTGGTCCAGTTGAAACGAGCTCTGGTCCAGTAGAAACGAGCTCTGGTCCAGTTGAAACGAGCTCTGGTCCAGTTGAAACGAGCTCTGGTCCAGTTGAAACGAGCTCTGGTCCAGTTGAAACGAGCTCTGGTCCAGTTGAAACGAGCTCTGGTCCAGTTGAAACGAGCTCTGGTCCAGTTGAAACGAGCTCTGGTCCAGTTGAAACGAGCTCTGGTCCAGTTGAAACGAGCTCTGGTCCAGTTGAAACGAGCTCTGGTCCAGTTGAAACGAGCTCTGGTCCAGTTGAAACGAGCTCTGGTCCAGTTGAAACGAGCTCTGGTCCAGTAGAAACGAGCTCTGGTCCAGTTGAAACGAGCTCTGGTCCAGTTGAAACGAGCTCTGGTCCAGTTGAAACGAGCTCTGGTCCAGTAGAAACGAGCTCTGGTCCAGTTGAAACGAGCTCTGGTCCAGTTGAAACGAGCTCTGGTCCAGTTGAAACGAGCTCTGGTCCAGTTGAAACGAGCTCTGGTCCAGTTGAAACGAGCTCTGGTCCAGTTGAAACGAGCTCTGGTCCAGTTGAAACGAGCTCTGGTCCAGTTGAAACGAGCTCTGGTCCAGTTGAAACGAGCTCTGGTCCAGTTGAAACGAGCTCTGGTCCAGTTGAAACGAGCTCTGGTCCAGTTGAAACGAGCTCTGGTCCAGTTGAAACGAGCTCTGGTCCAGTTGAAACGAGCTCTGGTCCAGTTGAAACGAGCTCTGGTCCAGTTGAAACGAGCTCTGGTCCAGTTGAAACGAGCTCTGGTCCAGTTGAAACGAGCTCTGGTCCAGTTGAAACGAGCTCTGGTCCAGTTGAAACGAGCTCTGGTCCAGTTGAAACGAGCTCTGGTCCAGTTGAAACGAGCTCTGGTCCAGTTGAAACGAGCTCTGGTCCAGTTGAAACGAGCTCTGGTCCAGTTGAAACGAGCTCTGGTCCAGTTGAAACGAGCTCTGGTCCAGTTGAAACGAGCTCTGGTCCAGTTGAAACGAGCTCTGGTCCAGTTGAAACGAGCTCTGGTCCAGTTGAAACGAGCTCTGGTCCAGTTGAAACGAGCTCTGGTCCAGTTGAAACGAGCTCTGGTCCAGTTGAAACGAGCTCTGGTCCAGTTGAAACGAGCTCTGGTCCAGTTGAAACGAGCTCTGGTCCAGTTGAAACGAGCTCTGGTCCAGTTGAAACGAGCTCTGGTCCAGTTGAAACGAGCTCTGGTCCAGTTGAAACGAGCTCTGGTCCAGTTGAAACGAGCTCTGGTCCAGTTGAAACGAGCTCTGGTCCAGTTGAAACGAGCTCTGGTCCAGTTGAAACGAGCTCTGGTCCAGTTGAAACGAGCTCTGGTCCAGTTGAAACGAGCTCTGGTCCAGTTGAAACGAGCTCTGGTCCAGTTGAAACGAGCTCTGGTCCAGTTGAAACGAGCTCTGGTCCAGTTGAAACGAGCTCTGGTCCAGTTGAAACGAGCTCTGGTCCAGTTGAAACGAGCTCTGGTCCAGTTGAAACGAGCTCTGGTCCAGTTGAAACGAGCTCTGGTCCAGTTGAAACGAGCTCTGGTCCAGTTGAAACGAGCTCTGGTCCAGTTGAAACGAGCTCTGGTCCAGTTGAAACGAGCTCTGGTCCAGTTGAAACGAGCTCTGGTCCAGTTGAAACGAGCTCTGGTCCAGTTGAAACGAGCTCTGGTCCAGTTGAAACGAGCTCTGGTCCAGTTGAAACGAGCTCTGGTCCAGTTGAAACGAGCTCTGGTCCAGTTGAAACGAGCTCTGGTCCAGTTGAAACGAGCTCTGGTCCAGTTGAAACGAGCTCTGGTCCAGTTGAAACGAGCTCTGGTCCAGTTGAAACGAGCTCTGGTCCAGTTGAAACGAGCTCTGGTCCAGTTGAAACGAGCTCTGGTCCAGTTGAAACGAGCTCTGGTCCAGTTGAAACGAGCTCTGGTCCAGTTGAAACGAGCTCTGGTCCAGTTGAAACGAGCTCTGGTCCAGTTGAAACGAGCTCTGGTCCAGTTGAAACGAGCTCTGGTCCAGTTGAAACGAGCTCTGGTCCAGTTGAAACGAGCTCTGGTCCAGTTGAAACGAGCTCTGGTCCAGTTGAAACGAGCTCTGGTCCAGTTGAAACGAGCTCTGGTCCAGTTGAAACGAGCTCTGGTCCAGTTGAAACGAGCTCTGGTCCAGTTGAAACGAGCTCTGGTCCAGTTGAAACGAGCTCTGGTCCAGTTGAAACGAGCTCTGGTCCAGTTGAAACGAGCTCTGGTCCAGTTGAAACGAGCTCTGGTCCAGTTGAAACGAGCTCTGGTCCAGTTGAAACGAGCTCTGGTCCAGTTGAAACGAGCTCTGGTCCAGTTGAAACGAGCTCTGGTCCAGTTGAAACGAGCTCTGGTCCAGTTGAAACGAGCTCTGGTCCAGTTGAAACGAGCTCTGGTCCAGTTGAAACGAGCTCTGGTCCAGTTGAAACGAGCTCTGGTCCAGTTGAAACGAGCTCTGGTCCAGTTGAAACGAGCTCTGGTCCAGTTGAAACGAGCTCTGGTCCAGTTGAAACGAGCTCTGGTCCAGTTGAAACGAGCTCTGGTCCAGTTGAAACGAGCTCTGGTCCAGTTGAAACGAGCTCTGGTCCAGTTGAAACGAGCTCTGGTCCAGTTGAAACGAGCTCTGGTCCAGTTGAAACGAGCTCTGGTCCAGTTGAAACGAGCTCTGGTCCAGTTGAAACGAGCTCTGGTCCAGTTGAAACGAGCTCTGGTCCAGTTGAAACGAGCTCTGGTCCAGTTGAAACGAGCTCTGGTCCAGTTGAAACGAGCTCTGGTCCAGTTGAAACGAGCTCTGGTCCAGTTGAAACGAGCTCTGGTCCAGTTGAAACGAGCTCTGGTCCAGTTGAAACGAGCTCTGGTCCAGTTGAAACGAGCTCTGGTCCAGTTGAAACGAGCTCTGGTCCAGTTGAAACGAGCTCTGGTCCAGTTGAAACGAGCTCTGGTCCAGTTGAAACGAGCTCTGGTCCAGTTGAAACGAGCTCTGGTCCAGTTGAAACGAGCTCTGGTCCAGTTGAAACGAGCTCTGGTCCAGTTGAAACGAGCTCTGGTCCAGTTGAAACGAGCTCTGGTCCAGTTGAAACGAGCTCTGGTCCAGTTGAAACGAGCTCTGGTCCAGTTGAAACGAGCTCTGGTCCAGTTGAAACGAGCTCTGGTCCAGTTGAAACGAGCTCTGGTCCAGTTGAAACGAGCTCTGGTCCAGTTGAAACGAGCTCTGGTCCAGTTGAAACGAGCTCTGGTCCAGTTGAAACGAGCTCTGGTCCAGTTGAAACGAGCTCTGGTCCAGTTGAAACGAGCTCTGGTCCAGTTGAAACGAGCTCTGGTCCAGTTGAAACGAGCTCTGGTCCAGTTGAAACGAGCTCTGGTCCAGTTGAAACGAGCTCTGGTCCAGTTGAAACGAGCTCTGGTCCAGTTGAAACGAGCTCTGGTCCAGTTGAAACGAGCTCTGGTCCAGTTGAAACGAGCTCTGGTCCAGTTGAAACGAGCTCTGGTCCAGTTGAAACGAGCTCTGGTCCAGTTGAAACGAGCTCTGGTCCAGTTGAAACGAGCTCTGGTCCAGTTGAAACGAGCTCTGGTCCAGTTGAAACGAGCTCTGGTCCAGTTGAAACGAGCTCTGGTCCAGTTGAAACGAGCTCTGGTCCAGTTGAAACGAGCTCTGGTCCAGTTGAAACGAGCTCTGGTCCAGTTGAAACGAGCTCTGGTCCAGTTGAGACGAGCTCTGGTCCAGTTGAAACGAGCTCTGGTCCAGTTGAAACGAGCTCTGGTCCTGAGTCCAGAACCAGACCTGTCTTTAATGCAGTGGCCCCTGAGGGCCCCCAGGTCCATATTGGTCGCCTGTGGTCTGGGATCCCTTCGTCCTCAGAGGTTTCTCCACATTCTTAAAATCTTGTAATGAACTGTAGATGACAGGATCTTCAAGGTCTTCCCGACTCTTAATTAAAATGTTACACTATTTTTACACACATCTTTTTTAAAGACTGGTAAACCTCTGACAGGCTCCGCCCATCTAAAACATTCTTTTTTAACCCCACCCACTTCCTTGTCCTACTGTTTCTTATTTGTATCACTTCCTTGTTGCTCCTGTCCCATAAAACTCAGAACAAGTTTATTTCTCTAAAGAAATGCAACAATTTCTTAGTTTAAACATTTGATTCATTCAGCGTGTTCCATGGAGGAATACGTAAATATAACTTGATGAGGTTCAGATCAATCAATCAGTGTGTGTGTGTGTGTGTGTGTGTGCGCGTGTGTTACCTGCAGATGCAGGTTCAGCAGGTAAAGGCAGGTCCTGGATCTCCCACATCTTCACACTGCCGTCCTCAGAGCACGACATCAGCTCGCTGGAACACACAAACGTGCTGGTTACTCTCAACACATCTTCTGCTGCTGCAGCTTCTTCTGCTGCAGCTTCTTCTGCTGCAGCTTCTTCTGCTGCAGCTTCTTCTGCTGCAGCTTCTTCTGCTACAGCTTCTTCTGCTGCAGCTTCTTCTGCTGCAGCTTCTTCTGCTGCAGCTTCTTCTGCTACAGCTTCTTCTGCTGCAGCTTCTTCTGCTGCAGCTTCTTCTGCTGCAGCTTCTTCTGCTGCAGCTTCTTCTGCTGCAGCTTCTTCTGCTGCAGCTTCTGCTGCTGCAACTTCTTCTGCTGCTGCAGCTTCTTCTGCTGCAGCTTCTTCTGCTACAGCTTCTTCTGCTACAGCTTCTTCTGCTGCTGCAGCTTCTTCTGCTG
Organism: Garcialebias charrua; assembly: GCA_038048925.1. Taxonomy (NCBI): domain Eukaryota; kingdom Metazoa; phylum Chordata; class Actinopteri; order Cyprinodontiformes; family Rivulidae; genus Garcialebias; species Garcialebias charrua. The sequence goes on from JBBPBX010060005.1 coordinate 15,774, forward strand.
CAGCTTCTTCTGCTGCAGCTTCTTCTGCTGCAGCTTCTTCTGCTGCAGCTTCTTCTGCTGCAGCTTCTTCTTCTGCTGCAGCTTCTTCTGCTGCTGCAGCTTCTTCTGCTGCTGCAGCTTCTTCTGCTGCTGCAGCTTCTTCTGCTGCAGCTTCTTCTGCTGCTGCAGCTTCTTCTGCTGCAGCTTCTTCTGCTGCAGCTTCTTCTGCTGCAGCTTCTTCTGCTGCAGCTTCTTCTGCTGCTGCAGCTTCTTCTGCTGCTGCAGCTTCTTCTGCTGCTGCAGCTTCTTCTGCTGCAGCTTCTTCTGCTACAGCTTCTTCTGCTGCTGCAGCTTCTTCTGCTGCAGCTTCTTCTGCTGCAGCTTCTTCTGCTGCAGCTTCTTCTGCTGCAGCTTCTTCTGCTGCAGCTTCTTCTGCTGCAGCTTCTTCTGCTGCTGCAGCTTCTTCTGCTGCTGCAGCTTCTTCTGCTGCAGCTTCTTCTGCTACAGCTTCTTCTGCTGCTGCAGCTTCTTCTGCTGCAGCTTCTTCTGCTGCAGCTTCTTCTGCTGCAGCTTCTTCTGCTGCAGCTTCTTCTGCTGCAGCTTCTTCTGCTGCAGCTTCTTCTGCTGCAGCTTCTTCTGCTGCAGCTTCTTCTGCTGCTGCAGCTTCTTCTGCTGCTGCAGCTTCTTCTGCTGCTGCAGCTTCTTCTGCTACAGCTTCTTCTGCTGCTGCAGCTTCTTCTGCTGCAGCTTCTTCTGCTGCAGCTTCTTCTGCTGCAGCTTCTTCTGCTGCAGCTTCTTCTGCTGCTGCAGCTTCTTCTGCTGCTGCAGCTTCTTCTGCTGCAGCTTCTTCTGCTGCAGCTTCTTCTGCTGCAGCTTCTTCTGCTGCAGCTTCTTCTGCTGCAGCTTCTTCTGAGGAGAGCACAACTCCACTGAAGCGCCATGTGTCCTCGGAGAAGAAAGATTTCTTTAAACCTCAGTAGATTTGATAAAGTGAAGAGATCCGTGTGTCGCTATGAAGAGCAGACAGTTCAACAGTTCACTGGCACAGATTGTTCTGCACCACATGTGTCAAACTCGAGGCCCGGGGGCCAAATGTGGCCCTCGCTGACATCTTATCTGGCCCCCAAGATGTTATTTTAAATGTAAACTACTTTTATCACTTTAATTTTTTACAGTAATCTTTGATTATGATGTCAAAAGTGCAACCGAGAACATCCAACGAGACCAATCAAACTCTTGAGGAACCTGCGACCAAGAGAAGATGTTGGTATCTAACGTGAGTTCATGTAGACCCCTTAGTTTGAAAAAGGTTTAGTTTTGGCGCCTGCTGTAAGTGAGCTCGACAGCCCTGCTCTACAGCAGTGTTTTTCAACCACTGTGCCGTGGCACACTAGTGTGCCGCGAGTGATCGTCAGGTGTGCCGCGGAAATTATCCAATTTCACTTAACTGGTCTAAAAATATTTTTTTAAACGAATTAATTATCTAATAATATGCCATTTTCGAATGTCTGTGCTGTAGTGTCTGGCGGCGTAATCATGTAATTTCCTTATCACTAGATAGATGACAGTATGGAACATAGCATTGCACATTAAAACAAGAAAAGTAGTGATGCATGAACGTGACATGTAGCAGTGACAGCATTGCATTCTAGCTAGCTGCTAGCAAGACTATGACAGTGATGGAAAAAATACTAACTCCGATCTGGTCCCTGGACAAAATTTAGACCCAGATGTAGGCCTTAGTATAAGTGGATATCAGAAGAAGGCAGATACCGTGAGCTCGAGACAGTACAGTGAGAGTTAAATTTCGTTTTGGTTTACTTTTACCGGGGACGCAACGACACAGACTCCGTTGTGCTTGGTATGCGGTGAGAAGCTGTTTATTTCATTCCTATTCAAGACACTTTGATAAGAATGACTATATATTTAATATAGGCGGATGTAAGAATTAAAGTGGAGGTCAATATTAATACTGACCTCTTTATCCTTAATTAATCTACTTATTCAGATTGAATAGTAAATTCACGGATTCTCTTCTTTTTCAGTTTATTCAATATTTCTGTGATCTTTATGATGGATAAATAAACAGAGCCATTAAGTGACAAAGACGTTAACTTAGTTTGATATGTCAAAGAGACACTATCATTTATTTAGAATAAATCAACTAAATTAACACCATTACACTTGATTGACATGATTTCACTTTCTTTCAATTTAAAACGTCAGCACACTTAAATTCAACACAACAGACATAAATATTGGATGTTAACATATTTAGTCTGTGGGCTCTTTTAGCTTAAAAATATAGTTTCCAGCTTAGATAGAGAGGGGAAAGAGTAGGAGGAATAAGAGGTTGGAGAGATTAAGTTATTTATCTCGAGTGTAACCAGAGATGACACATTCCATCCGACTTCGGCTAAATCCCAGGTACGTTTGTAAACCGCTCTTTACCTTTTGACGATGCGTCTGATAAAGATATTGCCAGCCTCCCAGGTGCACGGAGTCCTTCCGGCCCTCGTACGTCTGAACTGGTCGTTTACTTCCAACGTCTCCTCGGATCCGCGTCAGCCGTCAGAAACATGTGGCAGCTTCTGGCCGACTTCAAGACGAGATGTTTCTCAAAGAAAGTTCATTAAGAACTTTGGAGCTTTTGCTCGGGGAACTGGATGGAGACGTCCATCAGTTCTAGCTGACAAGTTAGTCTTTGGCTCTTGACCAAGCTTGACCAGCTGCAAGGCAGAGAGCTTTCAGGTCTCCGTCCATTCAAACTCTCTGTCCATTCAAAGACTGAAGCGTTTCCGCACAGTTAGAACTTAAAAGCAGGAACACAGAGAGGAGTTCACTTGCTTTATCAAACCCAAGGTTACAAGCCAGCAGCAGAGAGAAATGTTTAGGAAAAAAGACAGATAACGCTGGAGCCCTGCTCATCAGACTGTCTCTGAGTTTCTAAACAAAACCGTCCGGTCTCTGTGACCCGAAGGCTTCACCTTTAAACACAGCAGTGAAGACAGTAATTAACACATTTCAGAATAACACAGCATAAAAGCACATATCATGAAAATGAGAAAAGTTATTCTTGATTACATTAGAATAAAATCAAGATATAGAAATAGTCTCTTTTAGTGACTATATGTCCTCAGATTATAACTAATGGAATAATTGTGTTAAATGTCCTGCTTTACTGAGAGGTCAGTAAAGGTCATCACTGGACAGTTCAAAAGTACACAGGTGTCTTAAAAGTGGACAAGGTCATGTCCACTACAGCGGATACAGCTTTGTTTACAATTTTGGTTGGTGGTGTGCCTCGTGATTTTTTCAATGAAAACACTGTGCCTTGGCTCAAAAAAGGTTGAAAAACACTGCTCTACAGGATCTACAGATCTGACTTCAGTTACAGGAGGATCTCACATGGAACTTTATAAACCGGACTGGAACTCTCCGGTTCATTATGTTCAATTACAACAATTTAACTTGTGAAGTTAAGATGGCCGCCACAGCTACCTGGATGGGTTTTGCAGATATTGAACTAAATGTTGGCGTGATGGTTGCTGAGAGTCATCCCCAACATGTAACTGAGCGCTGTCATGTAAACATCTTAGTTCAGAAGTTTAGCGTGGACGGCGGCGGGCGACAAGCATTCTGTCAATGAACGCTTCTTCACGTTGTCTTCTGAGGTTTCATAAAAAACTTCTACAGAAAAGCGGTTTTCATTCACAAATCACTAAATGAATGTAGAGCGGCTGAAGGTTTGACTCACGTGGAGGACAGGTGAACATGAACTGTTCCAGCAGAGACCACGGTGCCAGACCAGGAACAGTCTGAGTTAGTCAACTCACTTAACCTGAACAGTTAATCTTGAGTTTACTAAATCAGTTTAAACCTGAACAGTTAAACCCAAGTTAACCAACTCACTTAACCTGAACAGTTAATCTTGAGTTTACTAAATCAGTTTAAACCTGAACAGTTAAACCCAAGTTAACCAACTCACTTAACCTGAACAGTTAATCTTGAGTTTACTAAATCAGTTTAAAGTGTCTGTGACATCATCTTTGAACTTTGCATTTAGTGACACAACATAAATATCTTGTATCATTCAACTATGTTAGTTTTTGCAAACAAAATGATAAATTAATGAAAATTCCTTTCAAAGTGAGTTTAAAATTAAAAACCGTGTTTCTTCACGGGACATCCGACAACACTCAAATGCAACATCTGTGACGTATGATGAAGAACGTCTTTAGAACGCCCCTTTTACATATTCATGGCGGACAATAAATAAGCAGTATCCACCTTATTCCTAGCCCCCATGATGCCTTGCGCGAATTATGGGAATGACTTCCGCCAGAAGTGAGTGCAGCAGTTACAGCGCAGTCTACTGGCTGTATTTTTCACGTTTTTGTTTTGTTTATTTCTACTTAATTGCAATGGTTACTTCGTGTTGGGTTAGTGGGTGTTCCTGTCGGGTAGACGTTCGTTCAAAGCGCAGTTTTCACTTCATCCCAAAAATAAGTAAACGTGAAGGATTTATCTCCATCGGACGAGCTGACAGCTGCCCCTCCTCTCTGTCTGATCTGCTCTCGAAGACGTCGTGTTCAGATCACGTTTTCTCCGGTAAACAAAATATTCTACATAAATCATTTTGTGAAACAATTTCAGAACAATGTGAGAGTATAATTTTCTCTGTGTTGGAGCTGTTGTTATTTTTTTTTCATGATTTAGCACCGTCTACTAGCTGTGGTTAATAATAATAATAATAATAATTAATTCAATTTATAACACACTTTTCATTACTGAAAATCTCAAAGTGCTACACATATATTGAATGCTACACACATTCATAAACCGGTGGCGGCAGACTACCATGCAAGGTGCTTTCCAGTCCTACCGGGAGCAACTCAGGGTTAAGTGTCTTGCCCAAGGACACAACGACACATGGTGCGGGTCCCGGGAGTCGAACCGCCAACTTTCCGATCGGGAGACGACTGCCATTACCACTACACCACGGCCGCCCTAGTGGTTAGCGTAGCATGTAGCGTTAGCATCTGTTAAAGTATTTACTAAACAAATCTGTGGATAAATAATATAAACACATGTGTGTGTAATACATTTGCAGTACATACATATACTGTGTGTATGTGTATACTGTATGCACACTATATATACAGTATATACATACATACTGCACATACATACTGTACTGTAGTACTGTTTTGATTGTAGGTCCCTGTTACTCTCATGTGAATAAAGCAGTGGGATGCTGTCTGTACAGAAAATATTCCATAACACAAGTTCATCTTTTGGTTATTACTACATTTGTTCTATTGAAATATTTATATTTTCAGGAAGGCCTGCACACAAGTCACAGACTGGTCTCCCACGCTGAAGTTGACAGACACACTAACTCTGAGACGCAGGAGCAGAAGAACAAGTAATGACACAAGCACCTGGCACAATAATTCAAAAATATTAAAGTAAATCTAAGATAAAATTACTGAAATCAATATAAAATTGAACATACAGTATATCTTTGTGAATGAGTAAAAAATGTAGGAGCAACTGTATTTATTCTTTCTACTTTGAGTAGCAAACTTGGTCTTATTTTAGACTTTGTGATGCAAACATGACAGTTTTATTCTTTTTTTTTTTAAGGTACAGACGAGTGAAGGGCCGAGTTCCATCGTCTTGGATTCCGGAGGGGTTTGCTGCTTGCTCCAGTCGTCCAGTGGTCGTCCAGTGGTCGTCCAGTGGTCGTCCAGTGGTCGTCCAGTGGTCGTCCAGTGGTCGTCCAGTGGTCGTCCAGTGGTCGTCCAGTGGTCGTCCAGTGGTC
>JBBPBX010060006.1:0-19551 GCA_038048925.1 Garcialebias charrua
TGACAGATGTTTTGTGTTCAGTCCTCGTCAGTGTTTGTACTTATGTCTGTGTCTTTGTGTTATTCATTGTCTGGGCATCAAGTAACAAGAAGTACACCTGGGAAAAAAAAGTAACAGTTTCTGATTAACCTAACACTGTTGAGGGAAAGAGTAACGTTTTGCGCTGATTTTCTTATTGAATAAGCAGATAATTGATTTTGTTTTTGTTGTTTCTTGCTCTTAAAATGTGTCCCCATGGTTCAAAGAGAGTTATGCACTTAAAGTTAAATTTCTCTATTTAGTTGATATTTTAAACTTTTATTGGTGCACACTCCACACAGACAGATTTAATTTAAGATTTACTTTGTAATTAATTGCACTTTATAAGAGAATGTGTTCATTATTAATAAAGTATTTCAAGCTTTGAATATGTACTTGCTTTCTTGATCACCCCTGTACTAAAAATGTGTTCATTATTAATAAAGTATTTCAAGCTTTGAATATGTACTTGCTTTCTTGATCACCCCTGTACTAAAAACACTGGCACAAGATAAAACATACCCCTGCAGGGTGCACCCCGCCCCACGTGTCAGGCCCATTGCAGTCATGGTCCAGCAGAGCCGTGGTGGGCGTCCCTTATTTTAATTTCTGAAAGATGGCAACCCTAGTCTCACCTTACAGCTTCAGCCAGAGGGTGTAACGATGTGGTGGACATCAGCACGTGGCAGGCGAAGCGATGTTGGTCCGGGTGTTTAGTGATGAATCCAAAATACCTGCAGCACAAAAACAGATGTTCTGATTCAAACCAGCTGCAGGAACACAAACACACCTGATAATAAATCCTTGTGCAGGTGTGTCACCTGTTGTGTTTGGGATGGATGCCGCAGAAAGAGATGTTCTTCAGCTGGAAGATAATAAATCCTTGTGCAGGTGTGTCACCTGTTGTGTTTGGGATGGATGCCGCAGAAAGAGATGTTCTTCAGCTGGAAGAAATGGAAACACTGGTCTCCCTGACAGAAACACAAAAACAAGATTCAGGTGTTAACCTTACACATACAGTATATATATTTTTTTCCACAATATTTCATTTGAATAAAATAAATGTAAAAATATTTTCAAGTCTTTCCAAAATGTTGTTCTCTTTAAAATATGCTTCACCTACTGGTTGTTGTTTTTTCTACTATACTGCTTTTAGCTTTCAGTTACTATTAATTCTATCACTTTTAGGTATGTTTGACTTTTTTAGCTACTGTTTACTACTTTGGGCTTTTAGTTAATGGTGCTACTTTTAGCTATACCATTTGTATTGCCATGTTTATGCTTTAGCAACACTTTGCTACATCTAGCTACTACAGTATTCTAAAACTTAAGCTTTTGCTTATTTTTAGTTAAGGCTAGTTTTGCCAATTTTCCATTTGTGTATTTTAGTTAGCATATTTTTAAAATACTTTAGCTACATATTTATACATTTTGGCACCTCTTTTGTTACTTTTATCTACAGTTATGCTAATTTTATCATCTGTTTTGCAAAAGGTAGTTACTATTTTGACAATTTTAGCTTTAGCCTCTAATCATCTTAAAGGTCCACTGACATGATTTTTTTACTATTCATAAAATTGCTCAATATATATATTTTATCATTTAAATATGTTCGTTTTTACAAACAAAATGATAAATCACTTTAATTTTGCTTTAAAAGTGATTTTGAACTTCAAGCCGTGTTTAATCATGGGAAATCTGATTACACACGAATGCACCATCTGTGACGTAGTGTGGGGCAGAGGGCTGCGGACAATTTAAAACCCGACGAATTTAGCAATCTATGTGAAGATTTGAGCTATTTGTCTTCATTTTGGGAAGCAGAAAATAGTTTGGGTGATGGAACAAGAAACAACAGGATCTAATTTAGGTCTGATGCTGTATCAGACTTACCTTCATGTCGAGCTACTTATACCCGCGCACTGTGACGCCAAAAATACACTACACGCGTTGCAGCTCCGCCCCGCTCCGGTCCGACCTCCGCAGCAAATACGCACCCATTATAATCAATGACAGAATTTACACTGGCTCCGCACGGCGGCGGCGAGCAGCGGAGAGCGGACGGCAGTCCGTCAAAATTAGAAATTTTTCTATTTCTGCCGGATGACGGAGCTGTGCCGGAGTCAACTTTTGAAGATTACGTCGCACCAACAGGAAAAGGAACGAGCACAACTTCCGTATTTACAAAATAAAATCACCACGGGCGGACTAATCCTAGCTCTATACGGATTTATTTGTACAAAAATGCTGTCAAACTATCATTTATGACTACGCCTACAAACGCAATACAAGAAATAAATAAATAAATAAAGTATTTTATTCTGAAATGTAATACATCACTTCCTGTTGCTCAAACCATGTCCTGTCGCTCATTTACGAGAGAAGATCAAGGCAGCAGTCTCTACAGTTGTTCTCCTTCTTCCACCGAATGAATTGTTTTGTTCTGACTTACTTATTTATCACTTGATTTATCGCGCGATCTCGCAATTCCCGCGCATGCGTCTCGGAGCGGCGCATGCATGCGGACCTGAGCTGAGCACAGGAAGTGGAAATTGGACTCGCTCAGCTGCGACCTGCGGAGCGGAGCGGGGCGGAGCCGCGTGTAGTGTATTTTTGGCGTCACAAGCCCAGAGCTCTGCCTCTCACTACGTCACAGATGGTGCGTTCGTGTGTAATCGGATTTCCCATGATTAAACACAGCTTGAAGTTCAAAATTACTTTTAAAGCAAAATTAAAGTGATTTATCATTTTGTTAGCAAAAACGAACATATTTAAATGATAAAAGATATATATTTTGAGCAATTTTATGAAAATTAAAAAATCATGTCAGTGGGGCTTTGTTTATATTAAGTTTAGCATCTCTTACACTTATGCTAATTTTATCATGTGTTTTGCTAATTTAGTTGGTTTAGCTAATTTTAGCTATTGTTTTGCTAATTTTAATTATGACAGTTTTGACCACTAATTTCAGCTTTAGCATTTGTTTAGCTGATTTTCGCTACAGTTTTGCTAACGTTAGCTTCTGCTTTAGTATTTTGAGCTACTGTTTGGATTTATTTTTCCTTTCCTAATGTCTAATGTCTTGTTCAGAAAGTTCAAGTCAAATAATTCAAAAGTTATTGTTTCTTCAGTTTGTTTTTGTGTTTCTGTTAATAATTCTGCTTCCTGTTTGCAGGCTGTAGTGCTTCAGGTGTCTCAGTCGGGGCCGTACCCGGTGAGCAGAGTGGCACTGGTCCTGGACACTCATCTTCACGCCCTTCAGGCTGACCTCCAGAACGCAGGCCGCCGCCGGCTGACCAGCTGACCGCCTGTTACAGGCTACCTGTTAGCACACCAGCCGTCAGTTCAGTTTCAGTTCCTTGATTTTAGAGACTTTTGTCTTAAGATGTTCATTTGATCTTAAGGTTTCAGATTGTACCTTCTGCATCGCTGCGCTCAGTACGTCATCGCCCATATGAATCGGGACCTGAACCGAACCCAGAAACCGCACCATGAACCGCTCGGACCAGCCGTCGTTCTGGACTGCAGGACAGGAGAACAGAATGAAGTGGCTGCTCTGATGGAGCAGAAGTGAAGTTGTTTCTGTGGAGATGCACACCGTGGTTCGGGTCTTTGGGCACCTTCGCGGCGTAGAAGGCGGGAAAGATCCCGGTGGCGCCGGTCCTCATGTTGTAGCCTTGACACCACAGATCCTCACTCTGCTTCAGCATCAGAACCGGGTCATCCGTCTCCATATGCAGCTCATCTGCGTGACGGGGGACAAATCTGCACTCAGAAACAAATAAAAGGCAGATGTCAGCATCATGGGTTGGTGTTATAATCAATCAATCTTTATTTATAGAGCCCTTTTCAGCAGCCAGAAGGTGCACAAAGTGCTGAACAATACAGAAATAAAACAAACAATAAAAAACAACAATAAAAAACAGCCAGTTAAAATTAAAAACAATTAAGACATAACAAGAATGTCAAAGAACTACTAGGTATTAAAAGCCTGCCTGACTAAAAAGGTTTTAAGATTAGATTTAAAAAACTCCATATGAGTGATAATAATAATAATAATGAATTCAATTTATAACGCACTTTTCATTAATAAAAATCTCAAAGTGCTACAAGGAGCAACAGAATTAAATGTCAATAAAACAAATAATAAAACAATTAAAATCAATAACAATATCAGCTAAGATCAAAAGTAGAATCATGAGGAGGTAGAGTATGCTTGGTCGAAAAGAAAGGTCTTCAAGCCGCTCTTAAAGTCAACCACAGACTGTGGGGCTCTTAGACAGTCAGGAAGAGAGTTCCACAGGCGGGGGGCAGCCACACTGAAAGCCCGGTCTCCCATGGTCCTTAATTTGGTTCTCGGAATGTGAAGGAGATTGCTGTTCTGTGACCGCAGCGAACGGGTGGATGAGTATGGAATAAGAATATCCTTCAGATAATCTGGTGAAGTTCCGTGTAAGCATTGATGTGTAATGAGAGCAGTTTTGTACTGAATTCTGTAGGCGACAGGAAGCCAATGAAGGTTATGGAGAATGGGCGTAATATGTTCAAATTTACGAACTCTCAACAAGATCCTTGCTGCACTGTTTTGAATATATTGAAGTTTCTGAAGGTTTTTGCCAGGGATTCCAATAAACAGGGAGTTGCAGTAGTCGAGCCTGGAGGAGACAAAAGCATGGACGAGCTTCTCAGCATCGGAAAAAGTTAGGGATGGGCGAAGTCTGGAGATGTTTCGAAGATGGAAGAAGCAAGTTTTAAACAGAAGCTTAATGTGATTTTCAAATGTAAGATTGGAGTCCATTTTTATTCCAAGATTAGTAACAGAGGTGGAGAGGGGGATGTCTTGTCCAGAAAAGGAAAGTGTTGTTATAGGAGATGTTTGTACCTGGTGAGGGGTGCCAATCAGTATGGCCTCAGTCTTGGAGCAGTTTAATTGAAGAAAGTTCTGATTCATCCATGCCCTAATTGCCTCCAGGCAGGCAGAGAGGGCAGTGAGTGAAGATGGAGATGACAAGGTGGAAGATGAGGATGCTCCAGTCCTGATGTAAAGCTGTGTATCGTCGGCATAACAGTGAAAAGAAATGTTGAACTGATTAATAATTTGACCTAAAGGCAGCATGTAAAGGGAAAACAGCAGGGGCCCCAGAACCGACCCCTGAGGGACACCACAGGAGACACAAACTGTCTGGGACGTGGCGTTGCCAAGACTAACACATTCCAGCCTATTGGAGAGGAAAGATTTGAACCAGTCCAGGACGGTGTCGCAGAGACCGACCTCCACATGAAGACGGAGTGATGGAGCGCAAGTCCTGAGGTAGCTTATTCCAAAGTCTGGGTGCAACAACAGAAAAGGCCCGGTCACCCCATCGTTTGTAGTTGGTCTTTGGATCATAATAATAATAATAATAATGAATTCAATTTATAACGCACTTTTCATTAATGAAAATCTCAAAGTGCAGGACAGACAAGATCAGTCAAATATAGTGGGGCAAGACCATTGAGAGCTTTAAAAGTGAATAATAAAATTTTAAATTTAATTCTAAAATCAATTGGAAGCCAGTGGGGAGAAAATAAAACAGGCGTAATGTGTTCACCTCTGAAGGTGTTGGTTAAAAGTCGAGCTGCAGCATTTTGGACCAACTGAAGGCGTTTAATGGAGGATTGGGAGATTCCTGCATATAGGGAATTGCAGTAGTCGAGCCTTGAGGTGATAAAAGCATGAATGGCCTTTTCTAAATCAAAACGATTTAAAAAAGGCTTAACTTTGTATAAAAGACGTAATTGATAAAAACAGGCCTTGACTACAGATGCTATTTGTTTATCAAATTTTAGCAGGTCGCTTTCGTAAATGAGCCCTCGAGGCTCAATAAGATTTACCTGACTAAATAAAGGTTGAATGAAAATGTCACCCCCAAGTTTTTAACTGTTGGTCTGTACAGTATTTGGAAGTTAGAGCACCAAAGTTACAGGGAGCATCATCACCGAAGAAGATGCATTCTGTCTTTCCTTCGTTTAAAAACAAAAAATTACGGTGAAGCCACTGCTTAATGTCTATAACTGCAGAGTTCTGTGTTTGCTCACCTGTAGACCGCCCTGTGGCTCTGCTGCCGCTCCACACCGTCCAGAACACAGGAGAACACACCAAAGGGTCCGGCACCTGAGCACCACAGAACCAATGTCACCCTCCCAGAACAAAGTTTGGACTGTTTGTTCTCTAAATTCTTACATTACAGATCTTATTGTTCCATATTTTCCCAACAGAGCGCTTCGCTCTCTGACTGCAGGTTTACTTGTGGTTCCTATGAGTTTCCAAAATCAGAAAAGGAGGCAGAACTTTCAGTTCTCGGACTCTTCTCTTGTGGAACCAACTTCCAGTTTCTGTCCATGTTGCTGACCTTTAAGATCACGCTTAAGTTATTTCTTTGTGATAAATCCTATAGTTAGGGTCGACTTGGGTTTCCTGAGCTATCCCTTAGTTCAGGGGTCTGCAACCTCTACAATCAAAAGAGCCATTTCTGCCCCTTTGTTCACTAAATTAAACGTGTTCGGAGCCACAACGGGATTTTCAACTGGTGGCCCACGGACCACTTTAAGTTTGTTGGAAGGCGCTTTTCTGGACGGGGCGATTTTATAAAACTAAAAATATCTAATGATTTTTAACATTTATTCATTTATTCATTCAAGTTTTTTGTTAAGAGACTGAGTTGTTATAGTTTAAAGGGAACTGAGATTTTTGTTAAATCCCAATATAGAACCAGCCTAAAGGGACGAACTATTTCCATTCAGGGAATTGATCTGTGGAATAAATTGGATAGTGATATGCCAAATCTATGACTGTGTTTAAAAAAATGGTTAAATCTAAGACGTTGACTCCATCCATCCATCCATTTTCTTCCGCTTATCCGGGGTCGGGTCGCGGGGGTAGCAGCCTAAGTAGGGAGGCCCAGACTTCCCTCTCCCCAGCCACTTGGAGCAGCTCCTCTGGGGGAATCCCAAGGCGTTCCCAGGCCAGCCGAGAAACATAGTCCCTCCAGCGTGTCCTGGGTCTTCCTCTGGGTCTCCTCCCGGTGGGACATGCCCGGAACACCTCACCAGGGAGGCGTCCAGGAGGCATCCTAACCAGATGCCCGAGCCACCTCAACTGGCTCCTCTCGATGTGGAGAAGCAGCGGCTCTACTCCGAGTCCCTCCCGGATGACTGAGCTTCTCACCCTATCTCTAAGGGAGAGTCCAGACACCCTGCGGAGAAAACTCATTTCAGCCGCTTGTATCCGAGATCTCGTTCTTTCGGTCATAACCCAGAGCTCATGACCATAGATGAGGGTGGGAACGTAGATCGATCGGTAAATTGAGAGCTTTGCCTTTTGACTCAGCTCTCTCTTCACCACGACAGACCGGTACAGCACCCGCTTCACTGCGGACGCTGCACCTATCCGCCTATCGATCTCACGCTCCAGTTTTCCCTCATTCGTGAACAAGACCCCGAGATACTTAAACTCCTCCACTTGGGGCAGGACCTCCTCCCCGACCTGGAGAAGGCATGCTACCCTTTTCCGGCTCAAGACCATGGCCTCGGATTTGGAGGAACTGATCCTCATCCCGGCCGCATCACATTCAGCTGCAAACCGCTCCAGCGAAAGCTGTAGATCACGATCTGATGAAGCCAATAGGACCACATCATCTGCAAAAAACAGAGAAGCGATTCTAAGGCCACCAAAACGGATCCTCTCAACACCTTGGCTGCGCCTAGAAATTCTGTCCATAAAAGTTATGAACAGAATCGGTGACAAAGGGCAACCTTGGCGGAGTCCAACTCTCACCGGAAACGAGCCTGACTTACTGCCAGCGATGCGGACCATGCTCTGACACCGGTCGTACAGGGACCTAACAGCCCATATCAAAGGGCCTGGTACCCCATACTCCCGGAGTACCCCCCACAGAACCCCCCGAGGGACGCGGTCGAATGCCTTCTCCAAGTCCACAAAGCACATGTAAACTGGTTGGGCAAACTCCCACGCACCCTCCAGGACCCTGCTGAGGGTGTAGAGCTGGTCTAGTGTTCCACGACCAGGACGAAAACCACACTGCTCCTCCTGAATCCGAGGTTCGACTATCCGACGGACCCTCCTCTCCAGAACCCCTGAATAGACCTTACCAGGGAGGCTTAAGAGTGTGATCCCCCTATAGTTGGAACACACCCTACGGTCCCCCTTTTTGAATAGGGGAACCACCACCCCAGTCTGCCAATCCAAGGGAACTGCCCCCGATGTCCACGCGATATTGCAGAGTCGCGTAAGCCAACACAACCCCACAACATCCAGAGCCCTAAGGAACTCAGGACGAATCTCATCCACCCCCGGAGCCCTGCCACCACGGAGCTTTTTAACCACCTTGGCGACCTCAGCACCAGAGATTGGAGAGCCCGACCCAAAGTCCCCAGGCTCCGCTTCCTCAGTGGAAGACGTGCCAGTAGGATTGAGGAGGTCTTCGAAGTATTCCGCCCACCGACTCACAACATCCCGAGTTGAGGTCAACAGCACGCCATCCCCACCATAAATGGTGTTGGTCGCGTACCGCTTTCCCCCCCTGAGACGCCGGATGGTGGACCAGAATCGCCTCGAAGCCGTACGGAAGTCATTCTCCATGGCCTCTCCGAACTCCTCCCACGCCCGAGTTTTTGCCTCAGCAACCACCCGAGCCGCATGCCGCTTGGACTGCCGGTACCTATCTGCTGCTTCCGGGGTCCCACAGGCCAAAAAGGCCCAATAGGACTCCTTCTTCAGCTTGACAGCATCCCTCACCGCCGGTGTCCACCACCGGGTTCGAGGGTTGCCACCACGACAGGCACCAACAACCTTGCGGCCACAACTCCGATAAGCTGCCTCGACAATAGAGGCGCGGAACATGGCCCACTCGGGCTCAATGTCCCCCGCCTCCCTCGGAACGTGTTCAAAGCTCTCCCGGAGGTGGGAGTTAAAGCTCCGTCTTACGGGAGACTCTGCCAGACGTTCCCAGCAGACCCTCACAATACGTTTGGGCCTGCCAGGTCTGACCGGCATCCTCCCCCACCATCGGAGCCAACTCATCACCAGGTAGTGGTCAGTTGACAGCTCCGCCCCTCTCTTCACCCGAGTGTCCAAGACATGCGGCCGCAGATCAGATGAGACGACAACAAAGTCGATCATCGAGCTGCGACCTAGGGTGTCCTGGTGCCAAGAGCACATATGGACACCCTTATGCCTGAACATGGTGTTCGTTATGGACAATCCATGACGAGCACAGAAGTCCAACAACAGAACACCACTCGGGTTCAGATCAGGGGGGCCGTTCCTCCCAACCACACCCCTCCAGGTCTCACTGTCATTGCCCACGTGAGCGTTGAAGTCCCCCAGCAGAACAAGGGAGTCCCCAGGAGGCGCACCCTCCAATACCCCCTCCAAGGACTCCAAAAAGGGTGGGTAATCTGCGCTGCCGTTTGGCGCATAGGCACAAACAACAGTCAGAGCCCGTCCCCCCACACGTAGGCGAAGGGAGGCTACCCTCTCGTTCACCGGGGTGAACCCCAACGTACAGGCACCAAGATGGGGGGCAACAAGTATGCCCACTCCTGCTCGGCGCCTCTCACCAGGGGCAACTCCAGAGTGGAAGAGTGTCCAACCCCTCTCAAGGAAACTGGTTCCAGAGCCAGAGCCATGCGTTGAGGTGAGTCCGACTATTTCTAGCCGGAACCTCTCAACCTCACACACTAGCTCAGGCTCCTTCCCCACCAGAGAGGTGACATTCCATGTCCCAATGGCCAGCTTCTGTAGCCGAGGATCAGACCGCCAGGGTCCCCGTCCTCGGCCACCACCCATTCCACAATGCACCCGACCCCTTTGGCCCCTCCCACAGGTGGTGAGCCCATGGGAAGGGGGACCCACGTCTCCTCTTCGGGCTGTGCCCGGCCGAGCTCCATGGGTAAAAGCCCGGCCACCAGGCGCTCGCCAACGTGCCCCTCCTCCGGACATCGCGTCACTTCTGGCGCGCGCCCCTCGCGCGCGGCGCGACCCGTCAAGTATAAATCAAGCTTAGGCTGAGTTATACTTTCGCTTTGGTCCGCAAGCTGGAGCGCACGCGCCGCGCGCGCACCGAGCCGTGCGCGCACCGAGCCGTGCGGCTCCGTGCGTTTATAGTTTCGCCGCTTTGTTTATGGTTGACGCACGGCGGCACATGCCAAAGTGCTGTTCTTTGAGCCCAGTCCACGGCGTCAACGGCAAAAGTCAACTGCAAAAGTCAACGGTGCGGCGCGCGCGGCGCGTGCACTAGGCTTGCGGAGTTTAAAAAATTCGGAGGTGCGCGACACGCGCCAAGACGTCGCGCGGGGCCAACGCGCAGGGGGCGGGGACTGCGACATTGCGTCACTTCTGGAGCGCGCCCCTCGCGCGCGGTGCGACGCGTCAAGTATAAATCAAGCTTTATAGGGCTCTGCGCGCTGGGACAGGTGGGGGCGTGGGTTAGGGTCCAAAACTCCGTCCCTTCTGTTCTCTGATTGGTCCGAACAAAAATCTACCGGAGAAATGGTTGTTAATGAGAGAAGTCCCAGTCTGTGCAGTGAAGGGAAATGAGAATTGAGCGGAGCTGTGCAGGAAGGCGAGGGCCAGGCTATCAGTGTGTTTTTTGGATTGATTTTGCTTGTTTATTTGAAAAAAAGGGGCACAGTTAAAATAAGATTTTTTCTTCTCACTGCCTCCTTTCATTTTATGTTCGTTTTTCTTTTTTCTAAACTTTTTTCTTCTTTTCATATTGTATGTACAGTATAAGTATTTTTATATTGAATATAAAATGAATAAACTAAACTAAAAAAACTAAACTAAAACATTTATTCATATTTTTACATTCTACGACAAAATAAAAGATAAGATTCTTGTAAAGAAGTAAAAAATAATACAGTTTTGCCCAGTTTCTAAAAACAATAAACTATAAATTCTAATGTGATTTTTTCTGACTCTGACTCTTTATTGTAGAAAATCATGTATCCTACTTTTTTTGGAAAAAAGGGGCAGACAAAATAAGATTTTTTTCTTCTTTCTGCCACCTTTCATATATTTTGATTTTTTTTTTCACATATTTATGAAATGTTTTTTTTTCCATTATCTTTTATGTTTTTTTAATATGTAAAATGAATAAAACTTTAATAAAAATAAAAATAAGTGAGAGTTTTACTCCTGTTAATATTCATATATTTGCAAAACCTGCTAAAACTAGCCTTTTTAGTTGTTGTAACAACCAATAAAATTCAGTTTTATGTCAGTTTTGGTCAAAGCTCGAAAGAGCCGCTGCAGAGGGACCAAAGAGCCGCATGTGGCTCCAGAGCCGCAGGTTGCAGACCCTTGAGTTATGCTGCTATAGGCTTAGACTGCTGGAGGACAAACTGACCACAGTTCTTCACTCTGCTGCTGTCTTTGCTTACTCTACTTGTTTTGTATTTCTACCTGTTTATTTGTAATTATTTCTATCTTTAACATGTTTTTTTTGTCTTATCTTACTATAGAAAGTATATCTGAACCGGCCATTCTGTGTTTGTTTCTCCTTTATGTCCTTTCGAAACCCAGCTGGCCGAAGCAGATGGCCGCTTGTCCTGAGCCTGGTTCTGCTGGAGGTTTATTCATGTTCAAAGGGAGTTTTTCCTTTCCACTGTTACCATTGTGCTTACACAGTGACTGCTGGACATGGGCACCAGTGACCCCCGCGATTCGAAAAGGAAGAAGTGAGTAAAAGATAATGGATGGATGGATAAATGACACACCTGTGGAGCTGTACTGACTGCTGCTGTTGGAGAACAGGTTGAGGAACTTTCTGCTCCTTGGAGCTCCGCCCCTTCTTCCATTAGACTCCTCCTCCTCTGAGGTTGTGGTAGATGTCACCTTGGACTGCTTGCAAACCCTGGAAACCGCAATTACTTCCCTCCTCCTCTTCACCTCCTCCTCTCTCCTCCTTTTTAAATCTTCCTCCTTCCTCCTCTTCACCTCCTCTTCTTTTCTTCTCTTCTCCTCCTCTTTTCTACTTTCTTTAAACAAACAAAAATACAAGTTAACTCTTAGCGCCGAAAATGCAAACAGGTTTTTTACACAGTAATGGCGTTCCACAAGGTGAAGTGTTGAGTCCTTTAGTTTTTTTGTTGCTTAAAAAGAGACAGCACAAGATATCTTTTCATGCAGATGACACTTGTTCCTATAAGTGATGATAGTTTGGAGTAGGAAGTATATACAGTACCAATGGATTAGAGTCCATATATGCAGTAATAAGGTGTTAATCCGGTCAGTCGTTGTGAAATAAAAGCTGAGCTGAAGGCAAAGCTCTGGATTTACTAGTTCATCTACATTTCTACTTCACCTCTAGTCATGAGGTTTGGCTCAGGATTGTAAGATTCTGGATCCAAGCAGCTGGTCTGGTCCTCCTCTGTGTCAGCCTCAGAGGTGAGGAGCACTTCTGTTGTTTCTAAGTTTTGTTCATT
The DNA here is from genome assembly GCA_038048925.1 of Garcialebias charrua. Classification (NCBI taxonomy): domain Eukaryota; kingdom Metazoa; phylum Chordata; class Actinopteri; order Cyprinodontiformes; family Rivulidae; genus Garcialebias; species Garcialebias charrua. The sequence continues at coordinate 12,508 of JBBPBX010060006.1, forward strand.
TGATCTCCCACCTTGTGATGGAGGATTTAACATTTATCATATAAAACTTGTTTTATTAATGTACTCTGACAAAATCATTACTCAACTTGCTTCTCTAAAATCTCTGACTTATCTAAAGAGTGAGAACAAGGATGCTGGTTGGGCCAGCTCATGTTTGAAAACAGATAATGTTCTGACATCACGTTCTGGTTTGTTTTTGATATTACATTCTTGTTTGTTCATGTGCTATCTGAATCTCACCTTGTCCTACTTTTGAGAGAATAAAATCCCAGCACGCGCTGACCAATTCGGACTTGCTTCAAACACGTTTGAGCCTGGCTCCAAGCGAGTTTGAAGTGATATCCCCTTTGCAAAGTGTGACTGTTTTATAATTATTTCTTGTTTCTTTGTGTGGTTCTTGTTCTAGGTGAAGGTGTTTACAAATCCCTATCACCTTGTGTCCTAATTCGTTAAAATAAAATCTTGTTACCTAACTTCCTTGCGTCCTCGCTCCTCCTCCTCTCCTGCTCGTACTCGGGGTCCTCTTCCTCGTTGGCTGACTGGTAGACGGTCTCCGTGTCGCTGTCCTCGTGCTCATTGTCCCCTGTGGGTCCATGGAGACAGTCCTTCAGCTTCACAAGCTCCAGCTGGGCGTGTTCGTCCACAACCAGCGTGTATTTGACAGAGTCATAGTTCAACCCAGCAGCAGCCTCGCTCTTTGGTTCTGTCTGGTCCATTATGCCGTTTACCACAGGCTCACTTGGCTCTCCCCCTGATTCTGACTTGGTACGGTCCCTCTCTGGTTTGTCTTCATCTGCCAGGCTGCAGGTGGGGCGGTTCTGGATGGGCAGACAGGGAGTTGGATCTCCTTCTCCATCTTCTTCTCTGATGTCTGGGTTGGTTCTGAAGGACAGAGGTGGATGCGGAGGTTCTGGTGGGGGTCCCTCTGTGTCTGAGCCCAGCGACATCCTGTTGGACCCCCCCTCGCTGCTGGACAGGGACAGGGCCGCGGGGTCGTCGTGGGTTCTGTCGTGGTTTTGACCTGAGAAGAGAAAGTGGACTTTATTTTTTTATTTTTTGTGGAAAATGTATTCATTTCATTTAAAAACATGACAATTATACATACAATACAATAAAAAACTGCGCTTTATCAGTCTCTTAAATGTTTACAGTGATCTGGCATTTTTAACGGTATCTTCCAAACCATTCCACAATCCTATTCCTTGAATTATTGTGGATCTTTCCTTCAAACTACAGGTAATCCCCGACTTACGAGCAAGTTCCGTTCCTACGACTATCTCGTAACACGAAATCTCGTATGTCGGAACCCGAAGCGCATGTTGTCCAGATTTTAGGTCGTAAGTCGGAAAATTTATGATAGCGCTACTATGAACACTCGTTTTTCATCACAAATGTACATACTAGTTCATTAACATGCTCAGAAACTTGTTTCCAAACGGTTAGCTAACACACTTTCATCTAAAAACACATAAAAGTGCTGTATGTTCTTTACAAATTTACTATTCGTTAGTGAGCTCGTAAGTCCGGAACCTCGTATGTCGATGCGCTCGTAAGTCGGGGAGTACCTGTACTACTAAAATAAGGCTTCACAAACATCTCAATTCCTTTAAGAAAATATACACTCTCTCTTTTAACAAAATTCGTTTGAATATTGACAGGCAACATGCCTTTATGTGCCTTATACATAAGCAACAAAATGTTATAATTAACCAAATCATAGAACTTCAGAATTTTCAGTTGATAAAATAAAGTAGTCGACAACAGCGACAGATTTAAAGCTTCTGAAGAATTGTGACGCAAAGGAACTGTTCTCCGGGTCCTGGTTGGTAACGTTCTGTCCCAAGAAGTACGGCAGCTGAGAAAGCCCCAAAACACGCAAATACATAAACACAAACTACCTTGTATTATTAGTTATGTATTAGTATTAGCATTAGAAAATTAGAAAGAGTTAGTCATTTTGTACTGCTGGTGAAAGATTATTATTGTTTAATCTGATTGTTTGAAAAAAGGGGCAGATATAATAAGATTTATTCTTCTTTCTGCTACCTTTCATTTTTTTACATTGTGTACGTATAGGGATTGTCTTGTATTGTGTTTCTTTTGTAAAAAAATGAACAAATTTAATAAACATAAACATAAACAAACAAATGTAAATGTGTAAACAAAAAGGATGTGTTCATAAATAGATAAATGAATGAAGTGATCAGATGTTCTGACTGTAAATCAGGAAGTGAAGCTGTGTCCTGACCTTGGTTCTGGTTCTGCTCCTGGGTTCTGGGGGCTACAGGTGTGCGTGGAACCACCATGGCAGGCAGGTAGACCTTCTGGTTGGGCAGCTTGTTGTTTGACCGGACACTACCTCCTCCTCCACCTTCTCCTCCTTCTCCTCTGCTGCTCACCTTCGTCCCTCCTCTTCCTCTCCCATCAGGGGCCCGTCCCTTGAGGCCGTTCACCTCTCTCTGTCTCTGTCCGTTCTTGTCCCTGTCTTTTGTCCTGGAGTCCTCACACAGCCGTCCAGTTCTCCTATCGGTCCCTCCGTCCCTCCCTCTGGTTTCCACGATGCTTCTCTCCTTCATTGCTCCTCTTCCTCCTCCTCTCCCTCCTCCTCCTCCTCCTCCTGCAGCTCGTCGTTGTGTCCTGGGTGTGCTGCAGGGCTGTGTGCCGGGCCCCGGACGTTCTCGGGCTCGAACCCGTGCGTCTGCAGCCGAGGCAGCAGTCTGAGCAGTGGTTCTGCTGTTGGACCCGGTTGTGGGTGGTTTTGGAGCCAGCCGGCGCTGAGCACCGGGCCGGACTTTGTCCTCCGCTTTGGACTGGACATCCTGAGGAGCTGGGTCTCCTGAACACAAACATCAGATTATGGTATTTAACGGGGTGCACAGAGGGATTATCGGAGCAGTAAGCAGATTATTCTGCAGAACCTGAAGAGAAACCTCTGAGTTTGAGCTCCTTCCTGCCTGAAGCTGCGACGCAGACACAATTTATCCGAGCCAGAACCCAGAACTTTAAAAAGGTTCTGCTCAGAAACAGGTTTTCATTTCAGGGCTTCAGATTTTTGAGCAGAACCAGAACAGGAGCTGCTGAAGGTTCTGTTTGGTTCTCAACAAAATAATAACTGAAAACCATCTATTTTCAACCTCTCCTGAAAAAACCCAAACCTCGACCCCTCAGTAGTTTCTAACTACCTCAGGGCGGCCGTGGCGTAGTGGTAATGGCAGTCGTCCCCAGATCAGAAGGTTGGCGGTTTGAATCCCGGTTCCCCACACCATGTGTCGTTGACTGTCAGAGACTTCAAGGGACTCCCTACTGTTAAGGTGTGATCTGTCAATTTACATGTATGTGTTATTGACTTGTAAGCCTGTATAAAACTTCTCGTTCTCACAGCTTCCATTCAGAATTGAAAAAGACTTCTGGACAGAAGTCGAAACGTTTTCTGTTACAAATAAAGTCCAGTTGATCCTGAATTGAACGCCTTTTTGATTTATCATGTCCTGGATGACTGAGAATCTTCACCAGCATGTGTCGTTGTGTCCTTGGGCAAGACACTTAACCCCGAGTTGCTCCCGGTAGGACTGGAAAGCACCTTGCATGGTAGTTTGCCGCTACCGGTGTATGAATGTGTGTAGCGTTCAATGTGTGTAGCACTTTGAGATTTTCACTAATGAAAAGTGCGTTGTAAATTCAATTTATTAAATTGAATTCATTATTATTATTATTATTATTAACTTCAGGCCTGTCTCCAGACTCCCATTTGTTTCTAAACTTGTTGAGAAAATTGTCACGTCCCAGTTGAAGTGCTTCCTGAAGGATCACACTATCCCCGAGTTATTACAATCTGGCTTCAAATGTCTCCACATCACTGAAACTGCCCTACTGAAGGTTTTTAATGACATCTTCATATCCACAGACACTGGTGACTCTGTGCTGCTTGTCCTATTGGACCTCACATCCGCTTTCGACACCATCGACCATGAGATCCTCATTGCTAGGTTGGAGCAGTGGGTGGGCATCACAGGGTCAGCCCTCAATTGGTTCAGATCCTACCTCTCTGACAGATCCTTTTGTGTGTACGATTGGTTCTGCAGTGGCGGCTCTTAAATGGGGGGTTCCGCAGGGGTCCATCCTGGGTCCTCTCCTATTCTCCTTATACCTACTGCCACTCGGTGCTATTTTCCAGAAACATAACATACCTTTCCACTTCTACGCCGATGACTGTCAAATCTACTTCCCCCTAAGAAACAATGGCACATCCTCTATTCAACCTCTGCTCGACTGCCTGGGTGACATCAGGGACTGGATGGCTTTAAATTTCTTAAGTTTTAATGATAAGAAGTCTGAAGCCATACTGTTCCTTCCCAATGACACAATCTCGAACCACTGCATCAACCTTTCTGCTCTAGCCCTGTCTGAAAAACAAAAGTCACAAATCTGGGAGTGATAATGGATCCTTCCATGAAACTCAACAGCCATGTAAACATGATCGTCAAATCCTGTTTTTTCCAGCTGAGGCGACTGTCTAAGCTGAAGCCCATATTATCCAAAAATAACCTGGAGACAGTAATACATGCATTTATTACATCTAGGCTTGATTACTGCAATTCACTCCTGTTTGGTATCAGTCAGACCACCATTGCAAGACTACAACTGGTCCAGAACAGCAGCACGATTTTTAACCAGTACAGGCAAAAGAGAGCACATTACACCAGTCTTGGCCTCCCTGCACTGGCTACCAGTTCATCTTCGAATCCAGTTCAAAATCCTCCTCTATGTCTACAAATCACTGAACAGTCTCGCCCCTGCCTACCTCTCTGATTTGATGCACCCATATGTCCCACCACATGCTCTGAGCTCAGAGGAACAGGTACTTTTGACAGTCCCAAGGACTCGCCTTAAACGCAGAGGTGACAGGGCGTTCTCTGTAGCAGGCCCAAGACTCTGGAACGAGTTACCTCTGCTCGTCAAACAGGCCCCCTCCCTCTCTGTGTTCAAATCCCGTCTAAAGACACATTACTATTCTGTTGCTTTCAACACCAGCTGATCTGTGTTTGGTCGTTTTATTTATGATCTGCGATGATTTTGTGTCTATTTTTTGTACTTCATTGTGTGTGTTGCCTGTTGTTTGTTTGTTTGTGCAACACTTTGGTTGGCCTTGTCGCTGTTTAAAGTGCTCTATAAATAAAATTGGTATGGTATGGTATATTTAAATATCAGGTCATTGCTTTAACATGTGTCACAATTTTATACATGTTCCCACACCTGTGACAGGTGTGTCCCTACATGTGACAGGTGTGTCCCTACATGTGACAGGTGTGTCCCTACATGTGACAGGTGTGTCCCTACATGTGACAGGTGTGTCCCTAAATGTGACAGGTGTGTCCCTAAATGTGACAGGTGTGTCCCTACATGTGACAGGTGTGTCCCTACATGTGACAGGTGTGTTCATACAGTACCTGTAACATGTGGGGAGGAAGAGCGGGAGTCCCTCCAGCTGTCCTTCTTTCCTAAAGAGTTGTTGTTGATCGAGTCCTAAAGAGATTAAATGAGACACAAAGAGAAACTTTTATCATCCATCAGTTCATCCATCCTATATCCATCAGTTCATCATCCAGCCTTCATCCATTATCCATTAATTCATCCATCATCCATTAGTTCATTCAGCTATCATTCCGGTAGGTCTGGATAGCGCCCTACAAGGCAGGCTACCACTAACGGTGTATGAATGTGTGTATGAATGGGTAGATGGCTCGTATTGTAAAGCGCTTTGGGGCTCCTCAGAGGGGGCTGGAAAGCGCTATATAAATAAGCTCCATTTACCATTTTTACCATTTCATCCATCCATATTCCATCAGTTCATCCAGCCATCATCCATCAGATCATCCATCCATCAAATAATCCATCATCCATCAGTTCATCTTTCAACCATATTTCATCCATCAATTCATCCATCATCCCTCAGTTTATCCATCCCATATCCATCAGTTCATCCATCCATCAGTTCATCCATCCATCACCCATCAGTTCATCCATCCTTCATCCATCAAATAATCCATCATTCATCCATCGGTTTATCCATCATCCTTCAGTTCATCTTTCAACCATCCATCATCCTTCATCCATCAGTTCATCCATCCATTTTCATCAATTCATCCATCCATCCTTCATCCATCAGTTCATCCATCAGATAATCCATCATACATCAGTTCATCTTTCAACCATCCTTCATCCATCAGTTCATCCATCCATATTTCATCAGTTTATCCATCCTTCATCCATCAGTTCATCCATCAGATAAGCCATCATACATCAGTTCATCCATCATCCATCTGTTTATTTTTCAGCCATCCTTCATCTGTCAGTTCATCCATCAGTTTATCCATACATGTTCATCAGTTCATCTATCCTTCATCCATCAGTTTATACATCCATCATCCATCAGTTAATCCTTCATCCATCAGTTCATCCATCCATCATCCATCAGTTCATCCAACCATTCATTTCTGATGACATCACAATGAGGACGTGTGTGTTTGATGACTATATAATTTAAGATTCAGCTTTGAGTCAAACCAAGTCCCATCATATCAAAGTTCATGCTCAATAATCCAGGTAAAAACTCAGCAATGTTCAGGTCATCTGGACGGGTTCTTGACACCTGATTCCACCTGAACAAACTGCCACTCTGAGAGAACAGACCAGGACAAACAGTCTGATCATCTGTGATGACAGAAAACCAGATGTGTTCCTGGACTGATCCGCTCGGGTCCTTTAAACTGGAACAGAGGTCAGAGACGAGCAGAACTCTGGGTTTGTTCTGTCTGAAACAGAACCTCCACAGAACCCCCACAGATCAATGTGGCGTTCTGTTTCGCTCATTCAGCACCTTCAGTTTCGTGTGGCTGCAGAGCAGACTGATGCTTCACTCTCATTTATTTTTCCATCACTCGTTTCCAACCGGGCTCCTCCCTCGTCTTTATCTTCTTCATCACCTGAGCCGTTGTAGTGTTGTGCATGTGCAGAGCTCGCAGGAAGCTGTGAAGGTTTAGAGCT